>JASDQU010197074.1:0-11571 GCA_032191745.1 Picea mariana | reverse complement strand
TGAGAAGAAGAAATGGAAGATTAAGTTGTTCTAGTTATTGGAGAGAAGAAGAGAAAGGATGTCTGAGAATTTGCAGAAAACAAGACCTGAGAAGAAGGTCAAGAAATTGATGCGGAAGGAGCATCTGATAAAACTCACAGAGGCTGTGACAGAGAAAGAACCTCTGAGAAACTACAAAAGTTCCCTACTGATATTATGGCTTGGAATGGGGGTGGCCAAAGTGCTAAGAATTAATGCCTCTGAGCCTATGGTTGGGTGGAAAGGAGAACACCCACAATCAGTGGTCGATGATCAACTGTACTAGGTAAGTATTTTGTTTACCCTGGGCACTGGAATTGAAATGCATGATTTGAATGTCTATGTCTATGACTAAGATTTGCATGCTTTTATTTATATTATAAATGATTATCATTCCTCTGTAAACCCCTGCATTTGAATGGTTTTCTATTTTCCTCTACTCAGAAGCATGAGAACCATTAGACGTGGGTCTGTAAATGAATCTAAAAAAAAGTTTACAATCTCTGTATTGGTTGGAAAATCATTAAGGGAAATTTTTCCAAGGATTGAATTTGTAATGCAAGAGTCAATGTATATTTATATGAAATAATTAAGTCCTGTCAACCCCTCAAATTTACCTTCGCACGATTACTAAATTTGAGCTCAGTGGAGTGAGGGTGCCTTCTTCAAACCATCTTTCTGTGTGACTGAGAACTCATGTCCACAACCCTAACCAAATAATGGCTAAGAGTAGAGGGTACAACCTCGGGGCTTGTTAGAGAATCCATATGACTGAGACCTTGGAACCCTTTGCTAGATCCAAAAGGAGCTAAGTTATTTTGGCTTCAAAACTCTGGGAGTTCGGAGCTCCGGGATGCTACGACTTTACAACCTCTGAAACCAACCGATGGTAACGTGTTGGTTCAATTACCCACAAGGTTGACCAACATATGGTGGTCTCTTAACTATGACCATGGGATCTGTCCCATCAATTAAATATTGACCCACCTATTGGTTGTGAAGTAACGCAAGTCGTGATCCGAGGATACTCAAGATCTTCCCTGACCATTGTTTCTGCGTCGTGTTCAATCCGACATTGACTACTTATGGAGAATAGAGGCATCATAACACCAAAACCCCTGAATGTTGGAGTTGCTAATTAATCTGAGCTATGGATTTGGGGAGTCCATTGAGAACCCCTCCCAACTGTTCGATCAACCAGTGGAAGGATTTTCTTATAGCACTTCGGTGAAGTCCTAATACGGGATAAAAGGAGTGTTAAGTGGGTAGAACCCCCGAATGTTGAACTCGCAAAGTGATGAGAGCCATAGTTCTGAGGACACTTCAAGACCTTTCCTGGCCATTGGATCTAACTAGTGGTGAATCCGACGTTGACCATTGCGAGAGAAAGGGATTATTAAATGGGTAGAACCATTGAACGTCGATGTCGTGAAGTAAAACGAATCATCGATCTCAGGACATGTTGAGATTCCTCCTTACCATTAGATCTAGACTGTGGTCAGCCCAACACTGACCACTCTGGGAGTAAAGAGGAGATTACATAGCCAAACACCCAGGATCCTAATTTGCGAAGCAACGAAGGCCATAAATCTGGGGATCTACGTGGAACTATATCGACCGTGAGATAAAAAGTAGTGGAAGGTGGCTGGTAGGAATTCGGACTTCGAGCGATTTCACAGGTAGTCGATATTAGGGGATTCCGGAGATTTTCCATCCGTAGTGACGTGGCATGTTGACGTCACCTAGGGTGATGTGGACCCATGTTTGGCATGCAACATGTCACCTTGATTCATGATTTTTAAAGTCGTTATATGCCAAATAGAACATGACATGTGTCACCCATTGATAGGGACACGCGTCATTTCTATCCTTTGTTGTGTGTCACCCCCTAGTATGAGGTTTTTTTACCTAATGGCTATTACAACCCCTGGATTTCGGGAGTTCGGAACTCTGGGATATTTAAGTTGTTATAACGTATGCTCCAAAATCGTCGAAGGTCGGAGCTATGTGGCAGGACCTCGGGAGTTCAGAACTCCTAGAGGTTTAGGATGTTTGAATGTATGCTTCAAAAGGACCAAAGGTCAGAGCTATGTGGTAGGACCTTGGGAGTTCGAGAGTTTGGAACTATGAGAGGTTTAGGATGTTAGAATGTATGCTCAAAAAGGGTCGAAGGCTGGCGCTACATGGCAGGACATCGGGAGTCTAGGAGTTCTGCGAGTATGTTCATAACAACACGATGAGGAAACTCGTGGAAGGATAGAGCCGTGTGGTAGGATTCTAGGACTTCGGGACTTCAGGAATCGATCAGACATGGATAGGAAGGATGAAGGGACAAAGACCTGGTGAGCGCGAATATGTGGGGAACATCCCCTCTAACCACCTATCCAGCAGGCATGTCATTGCTAAGGGATGACAACCGTGGTCAAATCCATTCCAGGTGGAATGGTATGAATGAGGCAAACCCACATGGGTGCCATGTGGCCTTTGACCAATAATTATTGAAGATCTTCAGAAGGGCATAACTTTCAATCCATAGCTCGGATTGGAGCATGGTAAGAGTCTTTCAAAAGCTCTTGACAAGAAGAAGGCGATGGATATCTCAGGAAGAGGATTTGAGATGATGGAGGAAAGTGAAATTTTGATGCCCCATCCTTTAAGAAGGTACTTAAGGGGTTGTGTGTGTTATAAAATGGTATCAGAGTGGGCAACAACACTTGGATTGCTTGGGCTCACGAAAGTGTCAAGCGATTATATTTTCTTTCTTAGAAAACTTTAAGGGAGAGGTCACCCTACCCTAACCTATCTAGTGTAGCATGATTCAAACAAAGGCTTGGATGGGCCGGGGAACACTCATAAGACAAGTTTACCAAAGCTAATATGAGCATGTCGAGAGTATTACTTCCATACATAAATTATCTGCATATGCTCCTTGAAGAGAAGGGTGCAGATTAAAATTCAATTGGGATTTTATCCAACGAGATTGAATCATGCTATACTATGGCATAAGAAGCCTATAATTTCTTTCAGGACCTACAAAAGTTGGACTATGCCGAGGGGTATAATGCTTGGTGAACGTAGATAGGCTAAAATGCATATTTCAAGGATAGATCATGCATACGACATGCATATATATACTTATTATAGTCTTTCATTGAATGTAAAATATAGTGATGTCATAGATCATATGGTTAGTGATGATCTGACTATGGAAACATAAGTAAAAGGTTTATGATGTTGAATACATAGTTCTTTATGAGGATAAGGTAGAATGGTGAATGAAATGTTGATCCTAAATGCGGTAAATAAAGTGTTGGGACACTTCTACAGGATCAATGGGTCAAGTTGACATACAAATGTGGATGATATCCATATAAGGCGGGGCTTGGTATACTCAAGTAGTAGTGAGAGGGAATCTAGAAAAGGATTCGCTTGATAAAAACGTTTGTTAACCAAAAATGGTTTGAGGCATGAAAAAGAAGGTTGATAAATTGTCGTGTTGCCTTGGGCATTGTTGGAATTTCCTAGATGGTATTTCTAGATTGTTGAATAACTTTATACTAGTTGAGGCAAAAATTCCTTCTTATTGGTTGTTGTTGTATGGAAAGGGGGACATAGTTATGATTATGTATATTAAACTTGCCATGTGGATATCATGTGAATGACTGCAAGATCTCAGCAAAGAGAGCAACTAAGTGTTGAGTATCTCTATGAGACTTGTCATAAGAATGGCAGCAAGATCTTGGGGAGGAGGATCTAGAAGTATGATATGTCCATGAGTGACATGGAAAAGGTGCAAGTAGTGAGCTTGCATGATGAATGTTTAACTATGTTTATTTTTTCTCGATTGCATGAATTTAATGCATCGTAAGGTTTCTTGATATAAGGACTGATATTAAGACCGAATAGATATGAATGCATGATGTTAAACATGCAAATGATGCACATGTATGATGTATGAGTGAAATGTAAGGCAATAATTGCACTTGTTCAGATTGAATGAATACCATGGATGGATGGTTGACTCTATTCTGGAGAGTCGTGAAAGTTTTGTTTTGAATGATAGCTTAAAGGGAATGTGCTCCATTCCCCAGGAAAGGATAATATAAATAGACAAAAGAGTAAATGAGCAAGGATTCTTTGTTTTCATGATAACATGAAAGATGATTATGCCTTTGAGGATCACATGAGAATGATTGTGAACAATCATGAGTTAAATGATTTTACATTAAAGATGTATGTGATTTGTGAAATATACATATGGTAGCTACACATGGGATTATGATTATGCATGTGGTTAAGTACAACATGGATGTAAGTTAACAAAACAAGGAATATGTGTGGATAAATAATATGGATGCATAGCAAAGATGCATGTTTATATTCCTTATGGAAATATTTGGTAAACAACTGAAGCTAACTCAAGGTTGAGGCCATCACAGGTAGTGAAGGATACAAAATAATGAAGTTTCATGCTGAAGGAGTTCCTTGTGGAGGAACTGTGTGAATACTTTGTCTGGAGAATAGAGTCACCACTTTAATGACTATTGAGAATTGAGTAATGGGCTGCAAGAATATGTATATATACAAGAATCTTGGATTACATTCTAAAAAAAACTGTATGAGTCGAAGACTAACAATTGATTGTTGGCCATTATGATAATTGAATGGTAATGTGAAGAATGCACATGTTCATGATTCATTATGAACAAAAAGTCTGCTATTGGATAATGTTGATGTATCCAATAGGTTAGGGCGAGCCTAAGGAAGGTTTGTCAAGGAAAGGAGCAGGAATATCCCAACAGGGAGTAGATTGCATAAGCAAGGAAGGATAAAAAAAAGGGGGGGTACTTTTCTCACCCTAAAAGATCTGAATTGTTTAACACGGTTGTAAGCCTTAACGGAACAACTGTGGAAACACGTACAACTAGAGAATGGAAAATTAATAATTAATTAAGTTTGAATGAATGGGCTTGGTTAAGCCGTGATAATTAAAGGCAGTGAGGCCTTAGAAAATAACTCTATTGGACTGAAATCCTAGGACTGTGTGGAAGGAGTTGACGAGGGAAGAGTTGCTTGACCCCTTCTTTGTTGTTTATTATATTTCTCTGGTATGATAAATTGATTTACTAACATGGGTAATTTATTTGGCATAATGATGTGGTTGTATGATCGTGGAAAAAAACATTGATTGGGACTGCACTAGCTAACACATTAAGGAGTAATGTGGTAGAGTGCATAGAGATATGTTCGGGAATATTTGAAAATGTTTTATTGATTTGAATGCTATGATACATGCAATTTTATTTTACATGACTACTAATATATTTTTGATGTATGTCATGTGTAGAAATAAAATTCGAGTTGTTGAGAAAGACAGTTTCCAATGATGGACAACCTCAAGCAGAGGATGACTATGAGAAGGTTGTGGTTAAAAGATTGTTTAAGGGAATTTAAAACTTTCCATAAAGCACCACTAAAGAGGTAATATCAGAAAGGGTTCTAGCAGCCAAAGAAGGTATAAAAATGTCCATACCTATGTGTCATAAGGTATAAAGGAACTTGGTAAGAATCCCTTCTGAAAAGAGTTTATTATCTTAATGATATGAAAATAATTTTTGAGTGGTTGTTGTATGCCATTGCTACCCAAGAGAGGTAAGATTTAGGAAAGAAGAATATGAACAATAAAGAGAGGAAGCCTATACCATCCAAGGATGAGTTATAATCCTTGCAATAAAATGCATGAGTAAGGAGCACCATGCATACAATGACCAATCAAGGGATATTTGGAATAAAGGTGCTCATAGCTAGCACATTGCATGGAATGCATTGAAGCGATACATGTTTGCATAAGGGGGAAGAGAATGGATTTCCCATTAAGGAATGAGGACCTTCCAATACTCTACTTGAATTGTAGAGGTGTCAAAAAAAAGAGAACTTTTGGTGGCCAAGAGTGTTGGCACCCTGGTTACTAATGAAGGAAGAATGCTTGGGTGCATTCAAGAGAAACATTTATTTTCATATGTGTTGATTTGGGATCGTGATCAACCTGTAGCAGGTAGCATAGTCCTGTTGTAAGAGTGAATTAGAATGACTAAACCTATTGTGAAGAGGTTGATTGAGCTCCAACACACCATGGCAAGGTGCTTGTCATAAGTATGGTAAACTTGAACCCAATATAAGGGTACATTGGGTATCGATGTTGCCATGAAGATTGACACATCGATTAAATTCAATTGATATTTGAGTTACATTTGGAAAATTTGGTATGTTGATAGGATGCATAGGTAAGAAATGATATTTCCTTTTGCTATGTACCCTTGAACAAAATAAAATGACTTGGAATATTAGTATGCATAGAGTTGCAAATATAATGTGCAAGAAAACTAACAATTTGTTTGGCTGAGGCATGTTGAAATTGATGGAAGAAAAGGGCCTTGGATATGGCAGTGTGGTAAGCCCATAAAGAAGACCAATTTCCTACTAAGAAAAACTGCTATGGGAAGGAAAGTCCCATACTTGTGAATCTGGTTCTTGAGAGGAACAAATCTGAAAATAAATGTGGAATTTGGAAGTCTGTGGGTGACAGATTTGCAAGAAAATTATGAACTTGAAATTGACGATAATATCTCATAATTTTTGTATACTTGTGATATAGGTGAGATGAAAAATATTTGTCTCTAAAGGATGGGTGAAGGATGTCAAGCTAGAAAGCATGAAAAAGGATATGGTTGAGATAGGGGAACCACATGGTGAGCCATGGTGGCCCTAGAATATGTTGTGTTGTGAGAACACAAACCGGAGGGACACCTCGGTAGATAAAGTCAGAGGGATGACTCGACTGTAAGGCTCAATGAATCCTTTAGAACTATTCTCATGCGAGAAATCTTTGGCAAGGAAAGATGGATCATCCGAGGAACTGTATAGCAGAGAAGGGGATGCATGAGCCTAGGCCTAGAGGGTGAGTGACAACAAGGAAGATGAGACTTTGATAATTCTTATAAACTATTGATTGGGATCATGCACACAATGGGTATGTCCAAGAAAAATAGCGAGCCAAGATAACAAAACATCCACCTGGATGCAAATCCATGAACAACACAGATAATTATTGTGCTACATTATGAAATTTTTCTCTTGAATTTTGCACAACAATAAAATGTTTCCGCATGAAATTGTGATTAATATGCTTATTGTCCAATATTATTGAAGGAAAATTATGAAGGCCAAGAGTCTGGAAAGGATTTGACTAAGAAAGAGGATCAAGATTTCAATTGAATGAAAAAGGCATGACAGGTTGATGCAGGAGCATCACTCCATCTCAGCACGTGCCAGCTAATTAACACGCATGGTGCACATTCGAGGAAGGAGAGGCGCCACCCTCTCATTTTTTCCTCGAGAATATAAGACATGATATGGACATTAATTGGAGACAAGTTGGAAGAACCAAATCATGCTTTCGCATAAGCTGGAGATAAGGTCGCCATTAATAGGCTGACGAAAAAATGGATCTGCATCTGATTTGGAGCAGAATTGCCATCATTGTAATTTGGCCTTTCGATAGGAATTAGGGATGGTTATTTGACACCATTAGTAAACTTGCGAGGGAAGCTCATTTGAGCCCCTCTTGTATAATCCTTTGTATTGTAAGCAATGTATTGGAGAGTTAGATAGATTGGATAGGAGGAGGTTGATGAGAGCCGAGACTCAGTTGCAGCGCAGACTCCACCATTGTAACTTGGCATTCCACCATTAATAGAAAATGACAGTTTTTCCTGTTTTACATTTCTTTTCAATGGATGTTGTGTTATGAATGTCTTTTAAAGGTTTGTGAATTGTATATGAATGTTCGAAATCATCTACAATGATAGAGATAAAATTTTTTATCTGCGAGTGTGTTGAGTTAAGTCTATTTCTCTAGGCTAAGTGCAAGGAGTGCACAACAGAGGGAGAAGACTCTCTAATCTGACACAAGGAGTGCGTATCTGAACTCAGTGGAGTCAGAAGAGAAGCTGCTAGGAGGACACACCAGATTTATTCACTGACTCAGGGAGAAATTTCAAGGTGGTTAAGTCCCTTGAAAATAAAGACTGTGTGGAGAGAATCATAGTCCAGAGTTACTGAACACTCTAGAATACTTTTCAAGGAGGGCATCAAGCTTGTGTGAGCATACCCAGTAACAACATGGTTGAAGGTGTTGGAGAATCCCAGAATTGTTGAACATTCTGGTGAAGCAATGCTTTGCAAGAAGTGCAACAACAAAGGAAAGGAGATGCCTTAAACCTTTCCATAAGGCCAAGCGAGAAGCCGTCGAAAAACTGAGCCAAGTTCAAGGAGTGTGCCTACGATGTTGTGAGTTTACCTTATAAGCTTAGGAGGAAGGGTGAGAAACTGCCAGGAGGGCACGAGAATCTCACAGAGGAACTTGGAACCTTGGAGGTTTTTAAACCGAGCAAAGTTGCAAGAGAGTTGCGAAGATTTCTACAAGGAGTGCAAAAAGCCTTCGAGAACAATCTAAGTCTCGAAAGGTGAAATTGCGCTAAGTGTGCAAAGGATTCGAGGACTTGCAGAAGTCCTGAAGATGGAGAAATCACCCATCGTCGAAGAAAGAAAAGGTGGCAGAAGATTGGGAGGTTAGGGAGCAAGAAATTCAAAAGGTTTGTCAGGAGAAAGAAAAGGATCTTGGCGAAGTCGCAAAGAGCGATTTCAAATCCAGAACATTGGATCTAGAAGGGCACGAGGCAAGGATCAATGCATCACTGATTCACAATAAGAAGAAGCAAAGTTTAGAGGATACTGGACTCACAAAGTCTGAGCTCATGATTCGATCACATTCATTGATCTCGGGAGGAACGTGGACCGTAGATCTGGTCCTAAAGAGTTCATCGATTCGGGAAATTGGGGAAATAAGAAAGAAGCTCGTGAAAGTATCAAAGTGATGGGTCACAAAGGGATTGGACCATGGCTATAGTCTATGGTCACATCTAAGAGGGAAGCCTAGAACAAAGGGCTCGCAATGTTGGCGTCGAAGTTGAAAAGCACTAAGGAGAGGTTCCACAGGTGCCACATCACGGGTGTCGAGGAAGTGAAAAAGGGCATGTTTCAAGTTGAAAACGGTTCCATCAGGAGCCCGACAAACCATTCAGCTCAACGACTTGAACGATTCTAGACCGAGAAGTCATGATGGCCCCTCTTTTGCAGGAGAGAAGGGGGAGGTCATCACCAAGTGGTATCAGATCTTGATTTCTCTCAGGCAGGGAGAAGGAGACCAAGGAGCTGGTGGAGAATTGATTTTTGTAAGCCAGAGAGATAGAGTGCAATGCTCCGTTGGAACTATTGCAAGGTGCGCATCAGATGGTAAGCAACCAGGTGGGCTATAAACAAAGAAAAATTGTCATCAAAGGTTAGAGATGCAGGTGAGGAGAAGTCCACTCACAAAAGAGTAAGGAAGAAATGGACAAGGAGCTTAGTGAAATCCGAGCATAGATGGAGCGGATTTCATTTAAGATGCAACAGGAATCAAAGGTACATTAGGGGTACGAATGGCCTTTGAAGAGGACAACTAGATGTATTTTTCATAAGTTGTTGGCCAAAAGGAAGCACCAGGTGTTAAAGAGGTGGATGAGACATGCTGAAAACCTTAGTCATAAGGGAAAGATATCTGGCAAGTGTCTTATGGGTTTCCAGGTGGGCAATGAGAAGGGATTGGTGGATCTCGTAAATTGCCAGGTGGGAAAAACAGACATCCCAGATTTCTAGGTGGGCAAGGGAGAAGAGGTGAGCTCAGTTGAGAGTTCATTAATAGATGAAAAGGAGACAGGAGAGAGACCTCACTCATATGGATATTCCCGCAGAACTGTGAGTCGTGTGAATGAAGATGATGACAAGTTAGAAACTTTCATCGCAACGATGGAGAAGGATCAAAGGGATGTTCTGATCATTGGAGGAGTTGAGATATTCCTACCAAGAGGATAAGGAGAGGCTACCACAGATGTTGCAGATGTGACAAAGAGACAACAAGAAGAGATTGTTAAGGAGGAGAAGGAACATTTATTGATGTATGTCCCGATAGAAGGAGAAGAGCATTCATCAGAATCTCTCAATGTTTTCAGCCAAGAAACTGAACAGGAGATGACTTTAGCACTGGGATCTACAATAGAAGAGAGAGTAGACAAAATAGACTTTGTTGGTCTGTGTGAATAATTAGAATCTCTTGAGGGGAGAGTGGTAGTGCAAAGCATGCACATCCAATAGGCTAAGTTGGAAGCCGATGAAGGAACACACCAACATGAGGAGTAGTTGGAGGAAGATGGAATGGGAACAACCGAAGTACTGACAGGAGCGAATCTTTCAGGAGAAGTGGTAGCTGAGAAACAATTCAGTGACGAGGAGCCTGCAAGAGTGAAGATTGTAACAAAGTGTCAGGCTAAGGCCACAAGGGAAGAGGATGTCTTGGGAAGTGAATGTGATTTTCCCATCAACAAGGAGGGTGTGCAATGAGCTAGTCTGCACCATAAGAACTAGCTGATGGAGCAACTGGATGAGGTGATCGAGGAGATAAGGAAGCTGATGTTGGAGTCGGTAGAAGAAAAGGCCAGATAGAGGAAGATGGATGAAAGGAATAATGCATGAACAGAGAGGATGATGCATGAGCAGAAACAATGGAGCAGAGGAGCCGAGAGACAGCTCCTGGAGAAATTTTGGGATCTAGGAGGACTTCAGACACATTAGAAATATCATGAGCATGAGCTCATGATTTTTTCCACTGTGGAGTATGATGCAGGAGAATCACTCCATCTCATCACGTGCCATCTAATTAACATGCGTGGTGCACATTCAAGGAAGGAGAGGCGTCGCCCTCTAATTTTTCCCTCGAGAATCCAAGATGTGATCTAGGAATTAATTGGAGACAAGATGGAAGAGCCAAATTGTGCTTTTGCACAAGCTGGAGATAAGGTCACCATTAATAGGCTGACGAAAAAATGGATTTGCATCTGATTTGGAGCAGAATTGCCATCATTGTAATTTGGCCTTTTGATAGGAATTAGGGATGGTGATTTGACACCATTAGTCCACTTGCGAGGGAATATCATTTGAGCCCCTCTTGTATAAACCTTTGTATTGTAAGCAATGTAGAGGAGAGTTAGATAGATTGGATAGGAGGAGGTTGATGAGAGCCGAGACTCAGTTGCAGCTTAGACTCCACCATTGTAACTTGGCATTCCACCATCAATAGATAATGACAGTTTTTCTTGTTTTACATTTTTGTTCAATGGATGTTTTGTTATGAATATCTTTTAAAGGTTTGTGAATTGTATACGAATGTTAGAAATCATCTGCAGGGATAGAGATACAGTTTTCTATTTGCGAGTGTGTTGAGTTAAGTCTGGTTCTCTAGGCTAAGTGCAAGGAGTGTGAAACATAGAGAGGAGAATTTGTAAGATGACGCAAGGAGTGCGTATCTGAACTCAATGGAGTCAGAATAGAAGCTATCAGGAGGGCACACTAGATTTATTCACTAACTCAGGGAGAAATTTCAAGGAGGTTAAGTCCCTT
>JASDQU010197072.1:2841-15353 GCA_032191745.1 Picea mariana | reverse complement strand
TAATAATTCTACATTGGTATAACACTTGGATTATTTGGAGAAAAAGTATTATAATTACGCTATTATTGATTCACCCCCCCTCTCAATAATCCAACATCTGGGTCTTTGTCTCAGTGGGTGAGGCTTTCTTATTTCTGTTCAAAGCTCAATAAGTACATCACAACATTGCCAAAAGGTTACAAAACTAATCTGGTCTTATTCTACTAGATCTCAAGAACCCAACAGAAGAAATGACACTCAAATTGGATGACCAGAGCTCCCAAAAATTGCCCACAAAGGTGTGCTCCTCAACAACTTCCCTGCATAAAAATGCCTTTGGCTTGGAAAATTACCAGCATAAACCTCCTCTGAATCCACCCTCATGGCCTCAATAAGGCCTCATTTATATAGACTGAAGTTGGTAACCATCTCCCAACTTCCCCCCAAGATCTGGCCTCAAAAAGGGCCCAATATCCCCCAATAATGGCCAAAAATCTCCAAAACTGCCCAATAAAATCAATTAAAATCCATAACCCAAAGTATAAAAAACCGCTTTGCACAAATATAGGGCACAACCCCCTTTTGGTTGGCCCCTAGTCCTATGAACGCACCCCATGTGACCTCGCGTTGGCACATATGCGCTGCCCCCCTCCATTCTAGCTCTCGATTTTATGGTGCAAGGCCATGTGGCCACGAGCTTCACACTCCAATGCATGCACAAATCGGTGTAGGCCCCATTCTGTAGCCCCTGGTCACGGGCTTAGCTTCCCATCGACTGGGGACTAACGAACCACTGCGCCACCTGTCGACTTTAAATGCAAATTTGTTGACTTGGTTTAACAAGTCATATAACGGTCTGGATGGTTCGTCACTTTACATGAAGACTTATCTTTCCCGTGAGGTCAGGGGTTCGAATCCCCCTGGCCATAACAAATTTTTACCCAGCTGTCATTGGGCATCCGCAGGGTGCCATGTGGCACCACTTGATTGGGCCATGTGGTAGCCCAGGATTGGCCCACATCACCAATCTGTACGCCTAGTCACCTGCCCAGTTGTTTGACACGTCAGCAAGTCGTACGCCTAGTCACCTACCCAACTGTCATCTGTACGCCACGTGTCCAACTTTCATAGGGACACATCACTGTATGGACTTCCACGTGTCATCTGTATGATAACTCAGCCTGAAAATGACGAAAATGGGTGACACGTGTCACCTCCTAATGACGCCATGTCAGCATGATGACGTTATGCTGACGTCACCTGCCACATCAGTTGTACGGAGCCTGCCACAAATGCGCCAACTATGTTTCTACGTCAGTTGTACGGTCGTATGGCCTATATAGGCAACTTCCATGTGGCACTGTACAGACTGTACAGTCAACATTTTTTGCTTGTTTGGCAAAAAGAATAGATCGCCATAACTTGAGAATACAACGTCTGTTTGAGCCCGTTCAAGTTGAGTTGGGTTCATATCAACGAGGCCTACACACACGTTTGTTTTGAAGCCATTCTGATAACTTCGATTTTTAGGCCTTTCTAAGCCCTATCAGGCTACTAGATCCGATTTTGGATCACTTAGTCCACCACCTAACTCACTATTCAAGGATTATGCAAATTTCCAACCAACCTCTCACTCACCCATCCACCTCATGTAACCTCGGGAAGATTCAACACAACCTACTCACCCATCCACCTCATGTAAACTCGGGAAGATTCAACACAACCTATTAGTTTGTATGTAAGACCACCCATGACTTCAAACCAACTCTAAAGATGCAATTCCATTTGGGGATGACGTGTATGCTGTCTGGTTCAAAGTTTGATTGAATCTGGCTATTCGACATCCAACAACCTTCAAAATATTAATTGCTAGCCAACGGTCTCCTTAGACAAGGAATTGATGGTATTCATGGAAAAAATTATAAGCTTCATTACACAATTACAATATCATTTTCTTGAGAACCCTTGATCTCAATGCTCCAAGTGTAATGGATGGTGGATTTTTGTTACTTATTGGTGTTCTTGAAAATACTAACAGAAAAATTCTGATGAAAATCCACATAGTTATAGCTGGAATTGATCCTCACACCATTAAAATAAATACAAGCAACAATTAAATATGAATAAGAGCATTATATCAAACACATATAATAGATGATCATTGCACATAAATTCAACCACATGATGGAAACAATCATTTTTACCCTAAAAACCTAATATTCAATGGTTGCTCAACTTTCTTACAATCTTTGGGTACAATACAACTCATGACTCTATGTACATTCTCCCAAAAATCCTTTTGAGAACCAAATTACAAGAAGATATAAGAGACTAAGATAAATGGGATAATGGGAAGGTCCATTCCCCTCTGTTTTCCTCTCCTATTTTTTATTTTTCTATTTTATTTAATTATTTTCCTCTCTTATCTAATTAATTTCTAAAATTTAAATTATAATTTATGTTTTTTTTTTTTGGTCTTATTCATTTTTGGAAGGACACTTTCTTACAACCATTGCTTTCTCGAATCCATATCTTAAAATCACCACATATCTTAAAGAAGTCACTGAAGGCCATTGCAATAGAAATAGGGGAGTGCGTACAAAGATATTGGGATAGTAAACTCATGGATTTCCCATAGAAATAGGGGAGTGTACACATATATTGGGATCATAAACTCATACATAGTTTAAAATGTCATAGGTTTACGTGCTCTAGCTTTTAGTGATGAATTTCATCTTAAAGGGAAAGCCGAAGTTGCAATTGTTAATTGTTGTTTACGCTTAGACACTTCGTTATAATGTTTTTCCATACCATATAAAGCTAAATGATATGAGAAATCTACATACTTTCATATTTGGAAACCAAGGAGAATGCAAACATAATAAAGTGTCTTGCCAGGAGAATGCAAACAGAATAAAGTGTCTTGCAAGTTTAAGTTGCTCCTAAAACTCAATAAATAAAACAAACAAAAGTCCTTATGTAAATGTTATAGCACTTATTCGCTTATTCCCCATGTTTAATTGAATGATTGTATCTAACATGGATGTATTCTTTGAATAGAGCCAACATTGGGACATGTGGAATGAGTGTTTCTAAAGCCTTTCCGTGAGAACACTTTTGAGTAGGCTTGGGGCTTGGATACCTATTTCTAATAAAGAGACCCATAGCTATTTCCAAATGTCATCTTAACACTGAAACGTACATCTAAATCTGCCTCGTAAAGTCATGTATGAGGAAAACTAGACATGAGATATCGCCACCATGTGTGAATGTAACTCATAAAGTATATTATGAGTGACAGCATTTAATGTTGCTTAATAGGATGGATATTATTTTTTTTTAATAGGAAAGTATTTTATCCATTCAATATGTATATAGTAATATGATCCAACAAAGTTTACTTGTGGTCAGAAGTTCATACATCATCAACAACAATATTCATACTGCTTAACAAGATGGATATTACAGTACTTCAAGCATGTTGGCATGGTGGGACACAGCTTCTAAGGATTCGCTGTAAGGATTACCTTTATAGTTGTTGAGTAACATGGTGGTCAGACAGCTTAATACACCATCAACAACATCATTTAATGTTGATGGATTCTTTATCCATCCAATACAAATAATAATTAGCCTACTACAAATAATAATTAGCCTACTGCTCAACATTTAATAGTAAGACTATTGATATACAGTGGAATTATCTTAATATATATGTTGGGATATATTCGACAATGTATATACCACCTGCTACAGCATTGAATACTGCATGCGACTTTTAGTGATTAATGAATAGACAGATGTGACATTCATACTGATGGAAAGTTATTTAACATTTATCTTTCTAATACTAACACTTTCTGATCTGGCACATTCAGTTGATGGCGACTTTGGTGTTAAAAAGAAAGGTATGTACATATATTTCAAAACATCCTGAAATAGGAAGAAGTTCAGTGCTCTACAGAAGAAGGACAAAGATATGCAATAGATTACAAACTGAAAAGCGAGGAAAACTGGTGGAACCAAAATCCTGAGAGACAAAGATGTACCTAGTAGTTAACGTGAAACCTCCAACTCCACTCTGAAATGCAGGAATCCTATTAAGCAAATTATTCAAATACAAAGACGGGTCACTGATAAGAGATACCCCAATTAAGAAACCAAGTTGAGTAATGTAGAGTAGTGTGATAAAATCTGAATGATTTTCTAGATCTTGTTTTTTTATCTCAAGGAAGAAGTTTTGTTTTGTGATATTAGGTTTATTTCTTTGAAAGGGATTGTTGATGAAACACAGACAGCAACAAAAACCTTGGAAGGTGGTTTTACGTCATCAATAAATGACGTGGTTTTCTGGATCAGATCATCCGGTGGTTGATACTGTATCATAGGTATATAACTTACCAGTGAAGAGGATTAATCAAAAAAGTATATGCATAAAGTATCCGAGAGACAATAATATGGCCACAGTAGTAGATCACTCAAGAACGAAATAAAGACTGAAGAATGCTTTCATGCCTTCCTCCAAGTTGAATACACAGTCGACGGGCTTACAAGAGAGAACAGCATCCTTTCCAGCATCTTTCGAATTCGATGAAGTCGCTACTCAGACACAGAAAATTATAGGAACATGTGAAACAGAAAAGAAGTAGCAACGAGTGTAGAAGTCAATAATAGTGATGGGATGTTGAATCACTTCAACTTACCAATTTTGAAATACTTAAAAAAAGGCGTTGAAATTTCAGAAATACTTCTAAAACAATAAGGCCATGACTGGAGATGAACTGTTTTTAATTTCTTTGATTTTTTGTAAGTGTATATTTCAATATGTGCTAATATGGTTTTAAAACCAGGATAGAACTAAAATATTAATGATAATCTCTTAACATCTGATAGCCTAAGTTTTGCCAACTATTCTCTCTCTTCTTCTCTATTATGTTGCATTTGAATTCTAGATGCATTTTTCTTTTTGCCATTCAAAACAAAAAAGCTTACAAATTATAAGCCTTCAAAATGAATCTAGTAGCTAGTGCTACAAAAGAGGGTGTGGGAATTACATTTTGAGAATTTTATTTTGTGCATTAATGAAGGTCAAAAGGTACTCTCAACATATTGGCAATATGAGTCTTGAAATAGTAGTCCCTAATATTCAAATTCAATGTCAAAATATTTTGATATCAAATCAGATTTTCTATCTAATTTAAGTATTTTTATAAACTTCAATTTTCAACATATCCTTTAAATTCTAGAATATGAATGAAATTTGGCTTTAGGTTTTAATAAACTTAACCATGAATGTGTTGAGGGATATATATCGACTATTAATACCCATATAATTAGCTGATTTTAAAAGTGTAAACTTGAAACATGACACATAACTACTTAAAAATACTAGGATCCTTCCATGACTTTCCAAGAAATATCAAGAACCCTTTCATGACTTTCCAAGAAATATCAAGAAGTACCTTCAGGAATTTATCTTGATGACTCCCACTTCATTGAATACCATATGTAGGCTATCACAATACTAAATATTTTATACAAAGATTTTGTGTGCAAAATCTTCTCTTCCACTTTCCAAGTTAGAGAATCCTCATGGCTTCATAACTTGTTAGTAAACGACATTCATAACTTGCTAGTAAACGACATTCATAACTTGCAAGATTTCCAAAGGTTATCCCTTGAAAAATTTAGGGATGATCAAAATCGAAAACCATTAATTCTTTAGCTCGTCGAAATGAAATTACAAGTCCAGGAAAGTGTAAGATATTTTAATAGTAGGTTTCATACCTTAAACTTTTAGATAATGACAAATCAAAAGTTCGTTGGGAACTTTTGATGTAATTTTAGAAAAAGGATGTCATATTTGTGAAACTTTTATAGCTTTAAAATCAAACTTTAGTGAGTTGACAATCCGAAAAGTTAAGAAGAGACTATTTCAAAATAAAAGATATGTAGTAGGGATAATTTTAAGGATGAAAAATTGTATTAAAATGTAAAAATATGGGTTAATATTACTAGTTTTTAATATGCAAAATATAAAATGTTTGGTGATAGTTTTGTAAAAATATTCAAATTTCTAAGGATTTATACAGTTATTTTTGGCGATTTTTATAGTAAAATAATTTTATTTGATGGAATTCGGGTGAATCATTTTTAGAAAAAGTGGAATTGGTGAATTGTTTTTTGGGAAAAACCATAGAAAATTAGTTCATTGGCGAAATTTAGCCCCTAAAATCATCTATGATATGTAGAGACCACTCTACAATTTATCCATAAAATTTACTAACATGCTCAAGCAAGTCAAACAAAGCCCTTCCTAGAACCAAAATTCTCAACACAACTGGGATTTCGATAGCTTCAACTAGTCAAACAAAAATAGGGATGCCATCCCTAAAATAAAATTTTTTTAATCAATCACAATGTTGATATTAGTAGAGTGTCTATGAAGTATTGGTGCTATAATGATGCTCATGGAAAAAGGGAATGCCTAATGTTATTGAATGATTTTAATGTCCAAATTCATGAAGAGAATGAACCAAAGTTGATAGCAACCTAAATTCTAATAAATTAACCTTCCCATTCACATCTTTATGGTTTTTTGGGACAACTTTCCTTTCACAAATGTTGAAATCTTAGAAGAATAAGAAGACTATGAAAACACATATAATAACATAGAAAAAGATTTTATTAAGTATGATCAAAACCAAAATTTAACCTCATAAGTATATCTGCATGCTAAAAATATGTTGTTAAAACATGGAAAACTAAGAAGTATATCCACATGCCAAAAATATATTGCCTAAACATGGAGAACACATGTGAAATTTTTTATTCCTTAAGACAAAGTAGTATTGATTTGTAAACTGTCGTGGATATTCCACTGGAACAATTCGTAAAAACATATCTAATAAATAAAACTGAAATCTACCTATGAAGGTTAAATTCCTTTAGATTTCCAGAATATTTAGTTATTGATTTTCTACTTATGCATAAAATAGATAAAATGCAGAAAATAGAGAACAGTAAAATACACACACCATCCACAAATAAACACAAGATATGAACTAGGAAACCCAATAGGGAGAAAACCCAGCTAGAAGATGAGGTTGCTTTTCTCTCTTTTCCCTAGTATAGAAATGATGCAAATACAAAGAAAGAGGCACTCTCTGTGGATTTGTCTTTGACCTGTGGCATGTATGGCTGCGAAAAAAACTCTCCTCCTATGTTGTTCTCACATAATACCACTCTTAGATGTTTTCCTCAGCTACGGAACAAGATACAATGCAAAAGAATGGAACCCCCTTCTCCTCCTAGTGGCACGATATTTAGCATAGCCCAATAGCCATCTAGGGGTGGGTTTTTTACGTCCTCAACCCTTAATTTTGATAGGGTTTTAGGCCTTCTAGAATATTCTTGAAATTACATACGTGGCTAGCCCTATATGCGTGAGTAATGGGGGATGACGTGGCATCCTCTCGTACCATGGTCGTCAACACAGTAGGTCAACTTGCGGGAGGCATAACTTTTGCATAGGAGTTGTGATTGGCATGATTTTTGCACCATTGGAAAGGACTCGATGTGTAGAATATTTTCAAAATGTCCGAACTATGTTAGGTAATTTTTAACCCCAAAATATTCCATTTGATGCATCAAAATGGCCTTGGAAGGTTCCATACCCCAATTTTCCACACTGGGCCCTGCCACTAAAATGGCCCTGCAAGTTGATTTCTCCAATTTATTCCACTCTGAAAGGATCGAGATAGATGAAAAACAATATAATGATCCAATATAGATCAATTCTAGTATCTCCAATTTATAAGTGGCATTTCTAATATTCTCAAGTACCTTGAAGGGTCCTTCAAATTGCCACAATAAAGCACCAGACATGCCACTTGGTGTCTTGAATTACTCTCTACCCAACATAAGTAAAACCAAGTTGCTAACTTGAAACTATGGCTCCCTTCTGCCATGATTTTCCCAATTCTTCATCCTTTCTACTGCATTCATCAACCGAAGGGTCATTTCCAATATTTCCTTCCATCCATTCATGAACCCCAAGGCTGATAGGTTGCACCCATGTCCCATAGTATCCTTTCAAAATTGTGTGGAATGCAAAATAGTGATGTCGATCTTCCAACTCAAAAGGATTGTATACTATTGTGGTGTTGAAGTATTGCAACTTCGGGTAGTCATTCTCCACGAGGAAGTATAATAAGACCCATCTCTACCATTGCATAAGACCTAGGAAGAAATTGAAGACCCGGGAATAGAATTCGACCCCACTAATAAAAGATATAAAATAATAAAGTAAAATTAAATACCCATAATGAGAAGTTGGCCCCACAGGAAAAGACAAGCATCTAGATTAGTATAAATATAGGATTGGATCACTTCATTTGGACAAACCAACACAACTCCCCTTCCACAATGCACATAAAGAAGTTGCCAGCAACAGTCGTGGTATTTTTCTACTTCTGGGTTTCTCGTTATCTTGGTGAGTGCGCCACACTTGGGGAAGGCGCTAGACTTGGAGAAGCTCTTGCTTGTTGTTATCTTGGATATTCTAGTGAGATGTTAGCGCTTGGAGACGCTATCCCCAGGGAGGATCTTCTCTGTATGGTATTTTTATTTGGTGATGGTAATGTATTGGTAATATCTTGGACTGAATTCTTCTATAAGAAAGGTTGTTGGGTTTTCTCCCAAGGTTGGGTATCCCAGGACTACTATGCATGGTTAATGTTTCTAGATCTTGTTATTTCTGCTACATTGTTATAGTTGATATTTTCAATATATAGTTATTCTATGATAACTATGATATGAAAGTGAATCTTGTTTATAATCATAAGGAAATAACTATCAAGATCTAAGAATCGAAAAAATCAACATGGTATCAGAGATTTGATGAAATATTTCCACTGCACAGTTTATGTTTGTCGCTACACATGAAATTTATTGTTTCGCAAATCTGAACATGTTAAGCATGTTGATAAATTTATTGGAGGATGTTGAGATCAATTTTTCCATAGATCAATTCGCCCTAGCCTAGCGCACTTCCAGGTTGTCTCATATTACAAATTGGTGAAAGTCAAAATTTCTCACTACAAATGCAATTGCAGTTACAGTTGCTAGTTACAATTGCAGTTGCTAGTTACAGTTGCAGTTGTAGTCACAATTTCTAGTTACAGTTGCATTTGAAATTGTAGTTTCCAGTTACATGTTCAGTTGTAGTTGTAGTTTTCAGTTACAGTGGTAGTTGTAGTTTCTAGTTGCAGTTGTAGTTATAGTTGTAGTTGTTAGTCGCCTATTGTAGTTGTAGTTGCCAGTTGCCAGTTTCCAGTTGCGCAAAACTTGATATTAGAAGAAAAGTTAGATGGTTCTACAAATTTCAAAGGTACGCACTTGTATATAAGTTATATCATGCGGGTGTTTGCAGGATATGTACACTTGGAAAAATGACATTTGTTCAAGCAGTGACAGTATATCCAAAAGGATAATAGATCTAGTGCACTCAGAGGAAGCTCAAGAGTTGGAGGAAACATTGATGATGTCTCCTACAGTATATGACAACTTGAAATCAAATGGAACAACAACAACAAGACTCCAGGTTTTCATATCAGGTTTGATATTTTATATTGTTGCATCTTATGTAAATGTTGTAACTGGGACAACAATATTTAGATTTCTATTACTGCTGAGTATTTTTTCTATCAAATGTATAGTAACACTTGAATATTGTTAGTACAATAATCATTATGTAAATGCTCACTATTTAGTACTAATGATGCACTTATTTACAAAACAAAATTGATCTCTTCTAGGAGATGCTCTTGGTTGTTGTCTTTGTCCCAAGCAGGTTACCTTGTAAATTCCATGGAGGTTACCATGGAGATGTTCTTGTTTTGTTCTGGGAAGGTTACCATGGAGGAATTATCGGTCACAACACTAGAAAAGTGTTGTTATTGTTTCTTTTTCTTTCTTTTTTTGGCTCTTGTCCTGGGCAGGTTACAGATGATAGCACTGAAAGGGATCTATAGTGACGATAGTTCTTGTTCCTGTTCTTGTTCCTGTTCCTGTTCTTGTTCATGTTCTTATTCCAAGAAGTTCAAAGATGATATATTTGAGATGGATCTATAGTGACGGTTGTAGGGGGAAAAAAATTAGTTGGTCTCTAGTTTGAGACATGGAGTAGACTATCCAAACATGGAGTTGTATACATGATAGTATACATCCATTTACCAAAGGAAAAAAGGACAAAGTTAGAACCTTCTGGAAAGAAGGATATTTGTGTGGGATACAGAGTGTTCCACATGAAGATTGATTGTGAGGAGTAGAAGGCTCTGAAGGATGACCGTACAGTCCATTTTTCCATCCTTCATACCATTAGGAGGAGTCACTAGAGTCATTCGAGCCAATGAATGTACCTAGAGATATTACATTGACCAAGAAGAGGCCAGCATGGCTTCGTGATACTTTTTAGAATGCAAAGAGGCATGCAACTCCCAGATACACTTTTAAAGAAAGAAAACGACCTCATAGTTTCTTTTGTTACATAGAGTCACAATTATGAGGAGGAGCAGGTGGCTCCACTAGTGGTGAGGCAGGTGGCCCCAACAAGTACCAACTTAGAAGAAGCCAAATTTCAAAGGGAGTCAACCCTCAGGTTTCAGTAAGGAGGAGAAAACTCCCAGTACAGTTCATTGGATATAAGAATTCAGAGGAAGTCAACAGATGCAGGAGAGAGTAGATGGATCCATATATTGTATGAACTTAGAGGGAGTCAAGTTCCATAGGGAGCATCCCGACTTAGAGAGAGCCTAATCTCAGAGAGAGTCAGTTCGCTCAGTGGGAGAACCGATCATTCAGAGGGAGTTCCCCCTTAGATTTAGGAGGGAGAGAGACATATTCTAGGACTAATAAACATGTTTCATGAGTTGAGGAGGCCTCTAGGAGATGTGAGATATCTTGGGAGGATACACTTGTTTCAATAGATTGTTGGTTGTGGAACCTGATTATCTTCCTGATTCATAGGTCTTTGTTTTCAGTCGTGTGTATACCTCATGAAGACTATACACCCCTCCACATAGGGGGGGTGCAAGGGGGGATTTCCCCCCTTGTGGGGTCTGGAGGAAAGAGGGCCCCTGGCGGGGGTTCGGGGGCAGTGTCCCCCGATGGGGTTTGAGGGAAAATCCCCTGAAGGAAAAAATTTCCTTGTAAATGTATATTGTAATTTCATAGTAAATCTGGACCATTCATTATAAGGTCACATATCTGACGACATAAGTTATGTTAGGGTTTTTTTCCCTAGAAGGAAACCCTCTTTTATGAAGGAAATATATTGTGATTGTGTATCATTGCGAATATTGTATTCTGAGAAAGGAGAACGTGAGAGAAATAAGAGGAATTTACAGTGGATGTGTTGTAGATTGTATCCCTTCATTTGCTGGATAATAAAAAGGAAGGACCTGTAAATTTCTCTAGTGGACGTAGCCCACACTGGGTGAACCACATATATCTATGTCTCTATTGTATTGTGCATCTTCTGTGTTTTATTTCTGCATTTTATTTTATTGTATTGCTTCATGATCCATTTTTTTCTAACAACTGGTATCATAGCGAACGGTAACTCACAGGAAAAGAGGGTTCCTGGTTTGAGATGGAGCAATGATAGAAGATGGAAATTTTAGGGTTGAGAAATTTAACATCCAAAACTACCAGTTATGGAAGATCCATATGAAATATTATTTATATCAGAAGGATCTATTCTTACCATTGGGTGGAATAACAAAGAAGTCAATGACCATGAAGGATGAAGAATGGGAGGTTCTTGAAAGAAAGGAACTAGGAACAATACGATTGAGCCTGACAACATCAGTGGCTTTCAATATTTCAAAAGAAAAGACAACGAAGGAGTTGATGGACGCATTGGCCAAACTATATGAAAAAACCTTGGCATCCAATAAGGTATTTCTAATGAAGAGATTATTTAATATGAAGATGTCCGAAGGTGGGTCTGTTGCAGATCATTTGAATGAATTTAATACGGTTATTGATAAACTAAGTTCTGTAAAAGTGGACTTTTATGATGAGGTAAGGGCTCTTATAATCTTGTGTTCATTGCGAGAAAGTTGGAACGACTTGGTCATGGATGTAAGTAAATCTGTCTCCGGTTCAAAAAATTTAAAATTTGATGATGTTATTTGTGTTATCCTTAGTGAGTAAATGCGATGAGAAAGCACATGTGAGACATCAGGTAATGCGTTAAACATGGAGAACATGGGAAGACAAAAGTATGGAGGAAAGGGCTCAAGGAGCCATGAGAATTCTAGGAAGGGAAGATCCAAATCCAGACCGGGAAAGATAGAGTGTTGGAATTGTGGGAAGAAAGGACATCTAAAGAAAGACTGCAGAGCTCCAAAGAAACAAAGAGATGGATAACAGGAGAAAAATCAGGAAGCAAATGTAACAGGTGATGTGTTACAATATTCTTTGATTCTTTTTGTAGATAATATTTATGAGTCTTGGGTATTAGATTC
>JASDQU010197070.1:3469-14137 GCA_032191745.1 Picea mariana | reverse complement strand
AAATTGCTGGTGAAAGTTGGGTCGCTATCAGACACAATAGAATGTGGCATGCCATGAAGCTTGAAGACCTGATCCATGAAAAGTTGAGCCATAGTAGATGCTGTAAATGGGTGTTGAAGAGCACATAAATGAGCATACTTGGAAAGATGATCAAATACCACCATGATGACTAATTTATTGCCTGATTTAGGTAAGCCTACAATAAAATCCATAGAGATATCTCACCAAATAGCAGGTGGAATCGGAAGTGGTTGTAGTGTGCCAGGAGATTTGACAGTTTCACCCTTGTTGCATTGACACACATCATAGTCAACCACAAAATTATGAACGCCATGTTTCATACCCTCCTAGAAAAAAGAACGTTTGACCCGGTCATAGGTTTTGGTAAACCTGGAGTGCCCAACTGTGGGTGTAGCATGAAGCTCAGAAAGTACCATGGATTTAAGTTTTGACTATTTACTTAAATACAAATGGCCTTTGTATTGAAGCTCATCATTGAGCCAAGAGTACGCTGGAGAAACTAGAGAATTGGACTGCAGTTGTTGTATCAGATGTGAACTTTTGGGATCATGAATCCATTCATGGCGAATAGATTGGAGCCAATCTGGTACAATGAAAGAGAGAGAAAAAATAGACCCTTCATCTTAATATTTTCTAGAAAGTGCATCAACAACCACATTGTCTTTGCCTTTTTTGTAAATGATCTCATAATCATATCCAAAGAGCTTAGTCACCCATTTTTGTTACTCAGGGGAGGAAAGGTGTTGTTCCAGAAAATACTTTAGGCTTTGATGATCTGTCTTAATTTAAAAGCATTTCCCCAATAGATAAGGTCGCCAAAGATCCACGAAATGCAGAATAGCCAACATTTCCTTTTCATAGATTGATTTGACCAAATTTCTCTCGGACAGTTGTTTGCTGGTAAAGGCCAAAGACTGACCCTCTTGCATAAGGACAACGCCAATTCCTTTCCTGGAAGCATCACATTCCAGGACAAAGGTCTTTGTGAAATCAAGAAGGGCCAGGACTGGAGTGGTGCACATGGCCATCTTCAAGGTTTGAAAAGCCTAAGCAACTGCTGGAGTCCAATTGAAATAATTATTTTTAAAGAATGCAGTGAGAGGTGCCAAAATATTTCCATAATTATTAACAAACTTGTGATAATAACTTATTAAATACAGAAATCCCCGCAAGCTTTTGAGAGTCTTTGGGTGAGGCCAATATTGCATAGCTTCAATATTTTTAGGATCCACCCTGACACTATCCTTGCCAACAAGATGACCCAAGTACTCTACTTTCGAGCTGCCAAAAGCACATTTAAATTGTTTGAGGAAAAGTTGGTGCTGAGAGAATAGATGGAGAACTTGATCCACATGAGAAAGATGGTCTATCCAAGTTTTGTTGTAGATGAGGATATGATCAAAGAAAACTAACACAAAATGATGGAGAAAAGGATGGAAGACATGATTCATGAGGCTTTGGAAAGTGGAGGAGAATTACACAAGACAAAGGGCATGAAAAAAAACTCATAGTGGCCCTCATGAGTTCTAAATCCAGTCTTAGGAATGTCTGACTCTTTCATACGGATCTGGTGGTATCCCGAACGAAGATCAAGTTTAGTAAATAACTGGGCGCCACTCAATTCATCCAAGAGGTTATCAATGATAGGAATGGGAAATTTGTCTTTAATGGTGAGTTTGTTGAGGGCACGGAAGTCAGGATACATGTGCCAATAACATTCTTTCTTAAGGATCATGACCAAAGGAGAAGAGTAGGGGCTCATACTAGGGTGGATAACACATGTGTTGAGTAGCTCTTGAACCATTTTCTCAATTTCATTTTTTTGGGAAAAGGGGTGACGATAGGGAAAGATATTGGGAGGAAGGATTACTGGGACAAGGGGAATGAAATTATCATGAAAACCATGAGAAGGAGGGATTCCCTGGGGAGTGGAAAAAACCACTTGATGTTTACAGAGGATGGATTGGAGGTCCTGCGACATAGAGGGTGTCTCAGTGGCTTGTATGGCATGGAGTTGGGCAATAATGCCATAATGACCTTTTTTGAGCAACTTTTCCATGTAATGGGAACTTATGATATCTGAGGAACCAACGATGATGCCTTGGAACTTATATTGTTGGCCCTCCTGGTCGAATTTCCTGGTTAATTCCTCAAAATCCATGAGAATGGGAACCAAATTCCTTAGCCATTCTGCACCCAGCACAATGTCACAACTGCCCATGTCGATAGAAAACATATGAGATTTCATATGGTATTCACCAATTTCGAGATGCACATTTTCACAACGCCCTCCACATTTCATGTACCCACCATTGGCAATCATGATTTGGAAATTATTGACTACACAGATATAAAAATTAGTTTCTCGGGCAATGCGGTGATGAATAAAATTATGGGTGCTTCCACTATCAACAAGAATGATGACCTTCCTATGCTTGATGTAACCAATTAGCTTGAGGGTTTGGGGAGAAAAGAAGCTAGTGAGAGAATTTAGGGAAATGATTGGTTCTACTTCAAAAGGGTCTGAGGGAGGGGTTATGTCAGTGGGTTCAGGTGACACAGACATAAGGGGATCCTCAACATCCTCTTCTGAAACATTCTCTGAGATGGCCATAAAAATATTTTATTCCTTACACTTGTGTCCCAGAAAATATTTGTCATCACAATTATAACAAAGCCCTTTGAGTTGGAATTCATCCATTTCGGCCCTGGTCATTTTTTGGATCTTTAGTGGAGTAGAAGGAGGAGTGGGAGTTACTGGTTTAGTGCGAGGAATAAAGGAGGGTTTGCGGTTTTGGGAAGAGACAACCTGTTGTGCTTCCTTATCTATTTTAGTAGCGTCTACCCAAATCTGAGGCCAAGCCATGAGGACATGAGTACGAATCTCATCCTTGAGGCCACTGATAAAACATTCTCAGAAAAAAGCATCAGACATGCCCTCTGTACGAAAATATAGTCACTCAAAAGCAACTATAAAGTCTTCCATTGTACCAAATTGTTTCAATATTGTCAAACGACCTAAATGGTTGGTGTCAATGTCAAAGCATTCATAAAGGTCTCCCACAAAGTGTGTCCAAGACACATACCCTCGGTGAGCATTTTTTCTCCATTTCCACCATTGCCAACGTTCTTGATTTAGATGGAGAACACCATACTAGAGTTTGGCCAACTCATCCATAATGCCATACAAAGAGAAATAGTGTTCCATTTGAGTTACCCAACCAATGGGATCCGATCCATCAAATTTGGTCACATCCTCACGCGGAAGGCGTAGGTCACACTGAAAGTGATGGGGCTGAAAATTCTAGGAATGAGAGGAAGTTTCACCTTCGGTATGCAAAGGTGGGTCAGATAAGGAAATATCTATAGGGATATGCATCTTGGCGCAGAGTGTTGTAGTGACAGATTCAAGCTGGGTAGTAATGTCTTGTTTGAGATCTTGTTTGACTTTCTCGATTGAGGCAACGACTGAAGTAATGATGGAGGAATGAATTTTTTGATTGATGGAGAGAATATTTGCACTGCGCTGTCGCACTTCTTGTTGGGTTTCTGTGATTAGAGTACAAGGTATTGAAGCAAGCTTCCAAGTCTTGGCTACGGGTATGGGCCATGATGACGAGGGAACATGAAAAGGGGTGGGTGGGACCACAAAGAAAATGGATTATGGGTGAAGTGTATCACAACGATCATGGCGAGGAGTTGAATCTAATGGGGTAAATCCCAAATAAGGGTGTTGGGTCCACAATTTTTTTTTTGCTGAAAAATGATAGGTATGACTACGATAAGGGCGAAGAGAGAAATCCAATGGAACAAGTATCAAATAATGGTGCCAATAGGATCCAGAATCTTTTTTTTTTAACTCCTGCGGAGTTATACTCCAATCTGAAGAATAATGAAGTGATGAAATGTCCAAATTCTTAACAAGAAGAAATGTTCAATAATTTTTCAACTCAAATGCAAGAGACACAATTGCCCCGCAATAGATCTTGTTTGTTCTATTTTCGTTTCCTTCCCAAGGGTTAGGTATTCAAAGGTTCTACAGATAAGGGTTTTCCCTGTGCAATAACTCTCTGATATATGTGCAGGGTCCAACAATAGAACTCGACCCAATATCTCAGGGCACCAACTTGAAGGGGTACCAACAGGGGTTACAAGGTGGCCAACAGATGTGCGCTTAAGTACCACTTGTATTTCCAGCGTGTATGAATCCCCGACCGCGGGTTTATGCACATAATGACAAATCTCTGTAGCTTAAAGATGTCGAATATGTATCTACCTTGAAAAAATTTAACCCACAATTTTTTGCCGAGGAAGGTGCTTTGATACCACTTGTAATAATCCATATATAAAAAGTATGCAGAACATAAATAAATAGCTAGAAATGGCATATGAACAACAATATAACCAGAAAAACACCATGATAATACCAAAATGATAACAAAATAACACCATAATTAACACTTTGATTACCGAGAGAAATTTTCACTTGCCTCTTCGAGGGGCCAACCTCCAGCAGAGCAGAGCTCTATTACAATAATATCTAAGACCAAAGTTCTCATACCCTCGACTCTTATTTATACTAAATATGTCTATCAAAAGAACCATCCAGAGGAAGATCCTTCTAGAAGCGGAAACTTCTTTTAGGTCTTCTTACATTGGACTTATTCTTCCTTATTGCTAGGCCTTATTAATATTGACCTTTATTACATGGAAATATATTATTCTACCTATGTGAGGGGTTAGGTCCCTAACACTAACTCTCTACTAACCCTAGCACACTTATCTAGCTAGTTGGAAGTGGTTTCGAGTGCCTGATTTTTCTGTTGTTAAGCTTGGTTTGCTACATCCATAAGGCTGATAAATATCACTGCAACAAGCTTTTGTTTCAGCCTTGGTTTTTGTGCTAGATTTATTTCTTAATCATTGATGATTTGATCTAGATTTACTAGCTTTGTCTCTTGTTTATTTTATCATGTGCTTAACACTTATATTTAATCCTTTTCTATATTTATTGAGATTATATATATATCATTTACTTTTTCTGCAATTAGGGACAACAAGCTTAACTTTCTTTTCCAACTACAAGTATCCTTGGTTTTCATTGTGTCTCGGGCATGTAATTTACTCTCGGCGGCTCACTCAACTCATTTGAAAAACCTTAAATCTTCCCAAGACTCTTTCCCAAGCTTTTCCTACCATATAGAATTGACCTCTAGGGACACTCATTCATACTTATCATTTTCCATCTCATTTCCCCCTAGGGTCACCGAGATTCCCCCATTGAGGTGACTACTTCACCTCTAAAGTGATGGGGACACCAGCCTAAGGTGACAATAGGTAGGTGCCCTCCTAGTTGTTTCTAATTGGTGGTTGGGACAAGCTTTTCCTAACCTACGACTTGTGTGATAACACACCACATCTTGAGAGAGCTCAACAACAAAGTGAATGAGATTTCCAAAGAAGCTTTGGAAATGAAAAATTGTGCCTTCGGTTTCTATGAATTCTTTGACGGAATAGAAATCGAAGCCATGGAATTATGCTTTTGAGTGTTTTTCTCTGCAAATGGTGAAGAAAAATTTGTACAGATTTTGTAAGACAATACAATCCTTTTTTTCAACAGTATAGTTAATAAGCGTAAAGATGGATGGAGGAAGAGGATAGAATGGTCAAAGGTTTTGAAGTGAGCCTGGGTAGGCCTTTTGAATGATCTATAACATGTACATTTTGATGAATATAAATGATTTTTTTCTATGAAAAAATAAGAAGGAAGAAGTAGATAGAATAACAATTGGCATTTGAAATTATATGTTTGTAGATGTACAAGTAATATAGAATCATGTACTCCACACCATTTATTTGGTACCTCTACATTTACTCCCTTTTCAATGTTGGTGATAATTGGCGACTTTCCAATGAGATCTTGGGACTTGTTTATGTCACTGTCACTATATTGATATTTGTGGCTTCTTTTTGTTGTAGCTAGTTTTGTCATGGAAATATTTATGAGAGGGGGATCCTCTTGTGAAATACTTTTTAAAATGAAGATTTATTCTTCATAAAGTTCATTGATTGCATTCTCATGTGCATCTACGTCATAAGGAGATTCAAAATTATGCACCATAAGAGATTCAATGGGAGAGGAAGAGATTCTCGTAAGGGAAGTTGAGAGATGTTTTAAACCTATTTTAAACCATCTTTTGAAGGCGATTGATCATAGATAGGATTCTCAATCACCACAACAACGTATTCTTCCTCTTCCTCACATTTGAATTCTTGATCTTTGTGTATGACTGATATTTGTGATTGTTGATGCCATAGTTGTCACTCAATGTGGAAAGACTCTTTTTGCAACTTTTGTAGAATATGCATCTCCTTTTGGGACTCATATATTCTAATAAAATCCCATTCGATAAGAATCCATATCAATTGGGATCTTATCTTCTTCTCTTACTTAAAAAATTTTGCTACAACAATTTTAACTCTTTGTCCATTTTTGCCCAAATTGAGATGGACACAACTTCTTCATTATAAATCCAAATCAAGTATATCATATATCATTTTGAATTTAAGATGTATTTTACAATGGATAAATTAAACTAAGAATTTCTTATGACAATCTCTTGAAAACCTTGAAAATAACATATTTTCAATTTTATCTTGGCCATCTCACGTTTGGTTTGATTATTATTTTGAAACCATGTTTTTTTTTCAAGTGATTTTTAAATATGTATGTATTTTTTAAGTTTCTAAATGAAAAGTGTAGTACCTTGAGTTTTACCCCTAGGATATATTGATTATGTAAATACTCAAAGTTGTTTTTATTTATTTTTCTAGTGTTGTTTTTTTTAAACCATAACTAGGGAAATTTATATTAATAAAACTGTAGTTGTGCTTGTAGCAAGATTACTTCACAATTTTGTCTCAACACTTTCAAACCAAAAACTATGCCAACTACATTCCTATATTAGAGTATGTATATATCTTTATACAAAATTTCCTAGTATTTCTTAACATTATATATTTTGTAAAATAAACTTAGAAATATAATAACCTTGGAAAACATGATACTTAATAGAAGGCGTGTCGACTAGCTGCTTCTTCCTAGCTTGTATTCAGAGGGTCAGGGTCCCGATTTACACTTTCTATATATTTGGAAAGTTGGTGCACAATTTCGTCCTCCTTTGTCTCCCCCCAAGTTGAATTAATTGATTGTCTTTTATTATAAGTCCCTGTTCTATCTCCCTTGCTCAAATTTAGGACCAACTTTCTGAGAAGATAACATTCTTCTTCCAACACATTTATCTATTGCTTCTATTCCACAAGAGTCCCCATATTTGTTGCTATTTGAGATGTGACCCGATGGTCATTCTCATGGACTTTTGAAGTGATTGTAAATATAGAAGTCCTATTGCATTGTGTTGTCACTGAAAAATCGTCCACAACATTGCATGCAAATGGTTTAAGAAACACATCAATGCCAGCAACAATTAGTCCACCTACAACACCAAAATGCATTCAAAAGGAAAAAAACTATACAATTGGGTCAAAAATTGAAGTGCGCAAAGTCACCAAAGGGAGCGCACACACAGTGTGCAGGCCAACACAAGCCTCAATGCGCACTATGTGCAAAATGCATGACTGTGCATAAGAAAAGCCACACACTCCTCTTAACGATGCATTTATGGATCTTTTCGGCCCCTCAACCACTTATGGACCAACCCCCAACACAATTTGACACTCATATATGAGCGAAATCTAGCTTAGAGACTGGTCAAGGTCTAGAGGGTGCCCTAAAAGGCCCCTTGTTCATATTATGAACCAATTACATTTTGTCATGTATGAATGCTATAAATAAGAGCCATGGGTGCACTAAGAAATCAATATCTTCATAGTGTTATGATGCAAGAATTCTTCCTTGAGAATCCTTTTTTTAATTTGAAACCTTCAAGCACCATTGCAATAAGCCATTCCACTCACCTCTGGAGGGAATATGCATTGTTTTTTTTCACCATTTTCCATTTCATCCATTGTAGAGAGTGAAGTGATCTTAATTAGGGAACTCAAGAGCCCTCCCAAGGAGGAAGAGGGGACTCATAAGTACCTAAAATTTCTCTACGGTGTTTTTCCTACTTATCTATTGATCCATTGGTAGCATTATGCTGGTCATTGTTTGATTTTCATGGTTCTAAGTGTCTCATGCTTTCTAACATTTATTTCTTAGTTGTTTTAGTTTATTCCTTTTTTACATATGTGTTTGGCTTGTTTAACCCACTCACAAAACTTCTGTCTTGTCTAGCAGGTTCATATAGACATGCAAGTGTTGTTGTTTTGCTCACACAAGTGACAAAACCAACACAACAAATTAACGACCATACTTGGGATCGATATCAAATTCCTCCCTATTTGAGCCTTAAGAGCACTTCATTTTGATTGTTTTGTCTTGCAAGTACCAAAAATGGCCTAGCCCAACCTTCCAAAGTCAAAATTATGAAATAAGTAAGGAGTATTTCACTCGGAAATTTCTCCCCCGATGCGTGATAGGAAGTGCGTGGATTTTCTTTCCCACAGATGCGCACTCTACGCACTGTGCATGAAACATTTCTCTTTACATTGTGCATTGTGTGCCCTCTGCGTGCCTTTCAGAATTGTAACCTGCACATAACTCCAGTTTTTCAAATTGTAAGGGTTTTTCTTGATGGTTTGAAGGCCCCTAGGCTTCAGTTTTTTATTTTAATACACTTTGTAAGGAAACTGCACTCCACTTAGAGTCCTTTCCCATATGAAAGGTTAGATAACATAGGCACTTAGGGGGTAAAAAGAATCAATATTCTTCTCTCTTATTCTTTTGTAGCCACATGGATGGCTCATTTGGCTTGGAAAATTTTAAGTTGAAGTTATTGCTTTCATTCACAAATCACTTAAATTGGGACTAGAAACCAATTTTGACCCTTGAGTATTTTCTTCCCTTGCACCCTAGTGTGATCTTGGGAATTAGAAAGGAGGTGAAGAGGAAGTTTCATCTGCCTTAACCAAATCTTTAGGAGACTCGGACAAAGCCCCCCTAGGGTCCCTCTTTAGTTTTGAAATCATCTTAAAGTTTTGTAAGGGCCCATACATGCCCACATATTGCAAACTTAGGATAGTTTCTAAATGATTTCTTAGTTTACGTCACAATCTAGAGAAGTTTAAAGATCAAAGTAATGAGCCCATACATGCCCACATGCTTGCAATCTAGGATAGTTTCAAAGATTTCTTAGTGTAAACAACATTTAGAGAGTTTAAAGAATTCATAAAGGAACCACATGTCCACATTTCTAGTTATTTAGGGCTTTAAATATTCTGTAAGGTTGTACCAAAGAAACTTAGTAAGCTAGGTAAGAATATTTGTAAGGACCACAGGAAGTCCACATGTTGCAATCTCACACTTAACTTATTAAAATCTTTGTTCACTTTTCACTCTCTTGCACACAAAGTCACTCCTCATACACACAATTTCCATTAGAATAGTGGAGGTCGAAGTAGGATTTCTGCAAATGAATTACGAAAGACACGACTACGTCTTTGGAAAATTTCCACACCCATTTAATTCAATCGAGATTGGTCCACACCGCCAATCTCACAGCCCACCACATCTAAAATTTTCTAACAAACGCACTAAATTTTACTCCACAGGGGATGCCAAAAGAATTTTTTAGTTAAAGTAGGAGTTTGGGGGTAGGCATCCAAATAACCCCTCGTTTTCAAGTTCTCACATTTTCAAAACCATAGAAGTTGAGAAATAGGGAACTTTTAAATCCTCTAATTCAAGTGTTCCTACACCATAAGATAGGGATATACCCGTGAAGGGTCGAAGGCCGAGGTCCGGTTGTTCTACGCATCCCTCCTTTAGTCACCCAACTCTTGGTAGGGCATCCATCCCATGACCCATTTCTGAGCCTAAAAATCTAAATGTTGCACTTTGACCGAGGTACTGAGTAGCCAAAACTTAGGATATCTACACAGGTGGTGGTTGTGGGCTGCAATCACACCTTGGTCGGATTTTGTGTGGCTATTGGGAAATATCGCCAACTCTTTTAGGATATGCACCCTATACCCCTCATTATAACTGACTATTTCAACCATCACTAGTTCCTCTTCCGGTGGCTTCAGACCCCATTGTTGAGTGCTCTTGGAAGACCCAGAGCTATTTGGGAGGAAGGATGATACGTCTTTTAGGACACAAGATTTTATTTGTTTTTCCCCCACGTGGACAAACTCCACCTATCCACATACTTGTTTACTTTACAATGATATATGTATGATGTTCATTTGATTCGATGCCATTATGAGTTATACTATGTTGTGGCAGTCAAATTATAAAAGAACTTGTTCATTTATTCCTCTTGTCACCATTTGCACACATTCACTTTGCTAGTCAAAATCGTAGGGGCCCACAAAATCCCCGTCATTCTCGACACTTGCAGAATCTTCCTCCTATTCTAGGAGGGGTTCCTACTCTTGCCAACTCACCGTCTCAACCATATCACACCTTCATAAGTGCTACTATTTTTGGATCAAATTTACTTGGTTCCACTTTGCTTGGGTCAACCACCCAAGGCCATCCATCTGTTAGTTCTCCTTCACAAGGAGGTAGGATTCAAACTTCTT
>JASDQU010197069.1:7031-19574 GCA_032191745.1 Picea mariana | reverse complement strand
TCAAAAATCATGGCATGGAGATGAGTGATGTGATATTGATACAAATTGGATACTTGAAGACTTTATATGCCAGAGGTTTTTTTTTTTTTTTCAAGTGAGAGAACACCCATGAAATTCTATGCTTAAAGATCATTTTATATGATTTTGTGAAGCCCAATTCATGCCTAGAGAGAAGCCATGAATACATTTGAAAAAAATGGCTAAGGAAAGTGTATGTGGAGTTCTTAGTCATGTGGAGGTATTGACAGAATCCATGTGGAGTTGTTGTCCATCCTCCACACAATGTAAGGGCACAAAGCAAGGGAAAGAGGAGGAAAATTGACTAAGTTAAAAGGTCATTCTGAGCTAGGAAACACGTTGAGATAGGAAGCATGTACTATGTGGAGCAAACATATCATTTCCCCTCACACCGCATGAATTTATCATATCATGGACTCACACCTCATTACCTCATGCTGAATGGCCTCTCACTACACTTCACATTTGACATGGGATATATATGTAGAGAAAAAAGCATAAGGAAGGGCCTATGCGAAGCAATGCATGAGACATCCCAACCTCTATAAAGAAGAAATAAGGAGGACACACACCCCCTATAAGCCAAAGAAGGTTGATGTCTAACTAGCATGCGACATGGCTACAAGAGAAGGCACCACGTGTACAATTTGACCAATTAGAGGCTACCACATGGAAAAAAAAAGAGTCCCACAAGGTTGTTTCCTCAACATAAAAAACTCATAATGGTTTCTAGAGTTTGTGTTGCCTTCATAAATCTATAAGAATAGATGGACACTCAAAAACTAGATGGTTGGGCTTCCATCACCATTGTTGGAGTTCGTTGGCCTTACGTGGGATGAAGTGATAAAAGACTATGAGATTTATATATAAATGATTTAGACATTATGGTTATAGAGGGTCATGTTTTGGGGTTTTGTGGGGAGAGTGAGTAGGGTTCATTCAACTCTAGCCAGAGGATAGGGCTTAGAGGAGAACTATGTAGAGAGAGGAAGATGAGAGTAGTAGACATCCTCTTTATGCATTCTCATTGGTATTGATTATCTCAATGAGTTATCATTACCATGGAGAGAGCCATGTCAAAGATGGTTATGTTATCCCCCCATGCCTAGGGGTAAATTGAGGAGATCATGTCTCATGGACCACAATGGAGAACATGATCCTGACCATGATGATGATCAACATGTACACATATGGCATTCCAACAACCCCCCTCATTCACCTTTACAGCTACAGGTCAACCAAGGCTCATCACATCCAAGGAACCCAGAGTATGAAAGATGGTAAGCCATCATCACCACGAGGCATGTTAGTCCTTCTTTCATGCAAAGTGTCATGCTTAATTTATCGAACATGTAGATGGGGATCTTTGGTTGAACTTGGATAATGGATCATTGGTTTGGGAAATTGTGTTAGTTGCATTGTTTCACCTTGGTGGTCAACTTCTATGCCCCAGTCCCTTGTTGTCATCACCCAAGGATAAGGGGTACTAATGGGGGGCCCTCACAAGGGTAACATTCCATTCCTCACCATGCTTAACACTTTTCATATTGGAGCCTCTCATAGTGTACTAAACTTTGGCAATGGGTCATGGTCCATTCTCTCATGAGAAAAGGGGTTGAAGGCCCAGAGGTTGTTTCACAGTTGTTGCTAAAAGAATAAGAAAATGATGCTAAAGAAAGAAAGGAATGATAGGAAAAAAAAGGACTAACAAAATCCAGTCCAAACTTGATCTCTACTCTTTCAGTGCCCGCCTAGGTCCCAAATAGCAATGCTACAACTTGAAACCTTATAAAAGGGGACTTGAAAATATAATAAAATGCACTAGAAAGATGGCTGATAAAGGGGTTTGGGAAAAATATCACGTAAATATGGGGTAACTCAAGAGCAAGTGTACCCTTCACAAAGGTGCCCATAGAAATGGATTTAATGACACCATAAGCCATGAAGTAAGCCCTAAAACCATACCACTATCACACTTACTCTTGAAGGGTTTTTACTTTCCCTTGTCACTCTTGGGACCTATCCCTCTACTTGGGTTATTTTATTTCATGTCTAGGTGGAACACCTAATAGGGTTGGATGAAGACCCTCCCATAAACTTGGAAACTCACATGGGGTCTTGGGCCGGTGTGATGCTTGAAGGGGATGCTGAGGTGAATTGTCTTACATGGATTATATATTGAGTTACAACTTACTTTTCATTATTTAAGGACTGATGTTTCTTATGAACCTTGGCTAACCATGTTTTATACTTTGATTTGTCTTGGACGACCCTGACACGGTTCTTTGAAGGACATCCTAGGCTTGTACCCAGGATGTTGTGCCTTTATTGTAAAGATTTGGCACGTGTGATGGAGAGCAGTGGGTCATCGAGTGACTCACCACCCTTAGACATTGGCTCTCACATTCTCAAAACCCTGAACGATGGACATATGGGCTTGGTAGGAGCATATTCAATCATGATGGCACATAGATTGGCTAGAAGCTCCACAGGCTGGGCAGAGTACCCTAGGAATTATTTTGCACCAGGATCAAGGACATTGTACTAATAGACAATCATAGATAGTGTAGAGACAAGATGCATCTCCCCAAGGCCTCGACACAACACTTGGATCTTGGATGCTGACCCTATTATGATGATGACATCATCTTCTAGCATATGACATAACTAGGGTTTGATGCACACATGGGGTACTAATGATGGATGTCATGAATTTGGGTGAGGAGAGACATCACTTGCTCCCACCTTGCTCGAGATTGATGCCACTTGGCCTATGGAGGCGTCCCTCTTGCTAAAGAGGGTTCAACATCTCATACCTGTAGAAGGGGTCAACCCCACTTATAATTTGGTGTTGACATTTTATGTGGACAAATGTGTTAGGGTAGCCTCATATAAAAAGGATACCCTCACTTTCATTTTTATCATGATCTTTTCACTCACCATTTGTGGGTATCTTTTGAAATTTTCGCCTTTTATGGGTTATTGGCTCTTCCCTCTCGTGCGCTATGCTTGGAAAGGTCTCTTGTGGATGGATTTGCTGATTTTGGATGGATATTTCTGCAATTAGGGTTACATTCTCTTGGTTTCTTGGATGAAGTAAGTAAATTTCTGCAATTATTATTCATACTATTAATGTTTATGATGAAATTGTTATTTTATTGGAAGAAGTCTTGTTTGGTGAAACCCAAAGAGAGGAACATAAGTGCTTCTTCCTCTCACAAGGTTATATTTTTCTAGAATTGGTTAATTTTTCTTGCTAGGGTTAGAACCCCAAAGCCCTAAAGTGTTATCACTTTAGGACTTTATCCCTAGACTTTTGATCTTTGACCTAGTTGAAGCTACAAGAAGGGAGGAACAACTTCTAGGGCCCAAATGTGCTTGCACCTTAGGGTTTATATCCCACCTCTTGGTTTCAAATAGGCCAACCTTCAAGATTAATTGTGTTTGAAAGACTCCATAACCCTTTAAGGAACTAATATTAAAGAATTCTCATGGTGAGTTGATTGATGAACTCACTCTCTCAAAACTCTCAAGCATTTTACTAACTATACTAACACTAACATTGACAAACTCATTAAACAATTTGTTGTTGTAATAAAAGGTTGTTACAACCATCTAAATCACATTAATTTGCTGCATACACTAACTTATTGGTGTCTTAACTCATTCAAAAATTACTTTCAACAAGAAAGACAAAATAACGGAGAAAAGGATGGAAGAAATGATTCATGAGACTTTGGAAAGTGGGGAGAGCATTACACAGACCAAAGGGAATCACCAAGAACTCGTAGTGACCCTCATGAGTTCAAAATGCAGTCTTGGGAATGTCTTCCTCTTTCATACATATTTGGTGGTAGCTAGAATGAAGATCAAGTTTAGTAAAGTATTGAGCACTGCTCAATTCATATAATAGGTCATCAATGACATGAATGGGAAATTTGTCTTTGACAGTGAGTTTGTTGAGGGCGTAAAAGTCTAGACACATCTGCCAAGTGCCTTCTTTCTTGAAGACCATGACCACATGACAAGAATTGGGGCTAGTACTAGGACGGATAACACCCGTGTGGGGAAATTCTTGAACAATTTTCTCAATTTCACTCTTTTGGGAAAATGGATGACAATAAGGGAGAGTGTTGGGAGAAGACTTTCGGGGACTAGAGGAATGGAATGATCATGAACACCACGAGAAGGGGGAAGTCCATGGGGAGTGGAAAAAATAGATTTGTGTCTGGAGAGGAAAGATTGGAGGTTAGGATGAAAAGAGGGTGTCTCAATTGCTTGAATGGAATGGAGTTGGGAAATAATGCCTGAATGACCTTTTTTGAGGAGATTTTCCATTCGATGGGAACTGATGATCTCAAGGGAGCCTATTGTGATGCCTTGGAAATTATACTATCGTCCCTCCTGTTTGAATTGCATGGTTAATTCCTTAAAATCCATGAAGATGGGACTGAGAGTGTGTAACCATTCTGCACCAAGCACAATGTCACAACCACCCACGTTGATAGAAAACATATGAAATTTCAGGTTGTACTGACCAATTTGGAGACTCACATTTTCACAACGCCCCCCACATTTCATGGAACCTCCATTGATAATCATGGTTTAAAAATTCTTGATAACACGAATATAGGAATTGGTTTCTTGGGAAATGCAACGATGAATAAAATTATGGGTGTTGCCACTATCAATTAGGATGATGAACTTCTAATTCTTAATGTAGCCAATTATATTGAGGGTTTGGGGAGCAGAGAAGCCAATGAGGGCATTCAATGAAATGACCGGTTCAACTGCTAGTGGATCAGAGGGCAGAGTTGTTATCTTTTTAGCTCGGGGAACTCCGCATGTTTTGTCTTGTATGCGGATGTTACCTTAATATTTACACTACCAGGCACTTAACTTTGTAATAGTTTTTATAAAGTTGTTTTAAGTGGTTCTTTTATTAAAGTGATTTTTTAATAAAGTGTACCTTATATTTTTAAAGTGACTTTATTTTCATAAAACACTTATGTAATAAAGTGAAATTCACTTTAATTTTAAATGAGACATTTTGGAGGGAATGGATCATGACCTTGATCTTGAAAAAGACAAGATCTAATCTTGGCCTTTGGATCTAGGGTTGGGGAAGGTGAAAAGACACTTTTGGGGGGAAAAGATCATTTTCAGATTATAAAAGAATGTATTGGGTAGTGTGAAAGACATGTCGAATGTTTGAGAAGACATCGAGAGGAGAGTTAGAGAGGATTTTAGACTAAGATTGAGAGAGGAAAGTGAGCAGCAAAGAGGGCACGTTTCCCGAGAAAAATTTTCTGTGAGTTTTTGAGGCCAAATTTTTTTTTTGCTGTGGGAGGCCGTACTATATGGATCTGTACAGTCCATACAACCATACGGATTTGGCACGAAAATTGAGGCATTTTTTGGCACGGTTTTCAAGAAAATTTTCATATTTTCGGTGGTTGTTTTTGGGCCGTACGGAACAGTCCATACATGTGACTATGTGCACAGAAAACGAGGTATGGAAGAGGCCCGACAACGGTACAGTTTTGGCATAAAAAACAAGGTAGATTTCTGTGGGACAGATTTGGTGTTGTGGGGTATTTTCCTTGGCTGGAAATGTTATTTTGCTGCTGATATGTACTTTTCTGAAGTTGAATAATAGATCTCTCTCTCTCATTGGGTTTCCCCACATTGGGGTTTTCCCTGGGATTTGCCTAAATTTCTGCGTGTTATGGGTTGATGTCCACTGTGTATTTCCGCTGCATATTTTTCTTAGCAATGTGTATTTCTTCTTATGGAAATTTACGAATGTGGGTTTTATGCATTTCTGAAATTTATGAAGACGGTTATCTCTAGGTTGCTAAGTGTTTGATAGAATATTAGCTTGTTGATTTTGTCATTAAAAATCTACATGGTATCAGAGCTTGGGCTCTGAGTGACAGTGGGTAGTGTGATTTTTAGGCAAAAGGGTGTGATTGTTTTCCTTGAGTTGTGACAGGGAATATAGCTACAAGCATTAGATATGAGGATCAATTGGATGGCATTTCCAACTACTTGTAGTGGAATGTTCATTTGTCATCCGTTCTCAAGGAAAAAAAGATCTATAGCTATGCCAACTCCGTTGTAGCATATCCCGCAGCAGATCCTGTTGCTTTGGACTTGCATGAGACCAATGAAGCCAAAGCTCAGAGGATCATTCTGGATGGGGTGAAGGATCACCTTATCCCACACTTGGCTTAGAAAAAGACTCCCAAGGAGAAGTGGGATGCACTTAAAAACTTGTTTGAGGTGAAGAACGAGAACTGAAAGATGGCCTTGAGGGATAAGTTGCATGATGCCAAGATGGGTAAGGAGGAGAGTGTCTCTTCTTATCTTACATGGGTGGCTCAAGTTAAAGATGAGCTGGCAGCTATTGGAGAGGTCATTTCGGATTCTGAGTTGGTGAGGATAGCCTTAAATGGCTTCACCAAAGCTTGGGAAGTCTTCGTGAAGTGCGTGGTGGGTCGTGAGCATCTACCAGATTGGAGCAGACCATGGGATGATTTCACATAGGAGGAGATCAGAGAAATATCTCAGAGCTGTGATCAGAAGAAAGATAGAGCTGATGAGAATGTTGCTCTTGTGGCAAAGAGCAAGAAGAAAGGAAGTTCCGGAAGGGATTTGAGTAAAGTCAGATGCTATTGTTCTAACCAGTTGGGGCACCTTGGCTCTCATTGTCCTAAGAGGAAGAAGAAGAAGAAGGAGTTAGAGGGGCCTGAGAAAACTGCTACAACAACCATAGAGGACTTTGCTTCAAAGTTCGATAGGGAATTTTCTTTGGTTACCCTAGTTTCCAGTGTCAGAAACGAAGGATTCAGAGGTGATGTCAGATGGATTGTGGATAGAGGAGCCTCTAACCACATGACGAGAATCTGGCGAGTATTCCTAGACTTCACAAAGATTGGTCTTGGCCGACAGGTGGTAAATGAAAGTGGTATGGAAAGAGCTGTACGTGGAGTTGGGAATGTTAGATTCCAACTCGAGTTTGGGGAACTCTTGGAGCTTGATAGAGTTCTCTTTATTCCAAGGTTGAGTGTTAACTTGCTCTCAGTCTCAGCCTTGGAGGATGTAGGATATTGCGTATTGTTCAAGAGGGAATATGTCTTTATCTAGAGAGAGGGAGTGGACCCGGTAGAACTGCAGTTGATCGATAATCGGGTGAACCTGTTGTATATGTTGAGAGGACATCCTTTGATGTGTGATTCAACATCGGATGAGGAGCGTGAGGAGGCTTCTGAGACTGTGGTGGCGTCAAGGTATCAGTCTTGCATTCCGAGAGAAGAGAGTGAATCTCTTCTGAGCACTCACAGAAGGCTCAGCCAGGTTGATCGAACCGATGCTCAAGATGAAGTGAGATCAGGGTTCTGGGAGGTTGCCAGGAGAAGATATTCTAGTTCGAGTTCTGTGCAGGTGTTGCAGATGGCTCTAGGTTCAGAGGGAGCTCCTACAGAGCACAGTGTGATGGGACTAGATGATGGAGATGGCAACAAGTACATCCCTTGCTAAGAGGGAGTGTTATCTTTTTACCTCGAGAGGTACTCTGCATGTTTTGTCTTGTATGTGGATGTTACCTTAATATTTACACTACCAGGCACTTAACTTTGTAATAATTTTTATAAAGTTGTTTTAACTGGTTCTTTTATTAAAGTGACTTTTTAATAAAGTGTACCTTCTATTTTAAAAGTGACTTTATTTTCATAAATCACTTATGTAATAAAGTGAAATTCACTTTATTTTTAAATGAGACATTTTGGAGGTAATGGATCATGACCCTTGATCTTGAAAAAGGCAAGATCTAAGCTTGGCCTTTGGATCTAGGGTTGGGGAAGGTGAAAAGACACTTTTGGGGGGAAAAGGTCATTTTAAGATTATAAAAGAATGTATTGGGTAGTGTGAAAGACATGTTGAATGTTTGAGAAGACACCGGGAGGAGAGTTAGAGAGATTTTCAGAGTAAGCTCGAGAGAGGAAAGTGAGCAACAAAGAGGGCACGTTTCTCAAGAAATTTTTTCTATGAGTTTTTGAGGCCGAAATATTTTTCTGCTGTGGGAGGCTATACTGTATGGATCTATACAGTCTGTACAATCCTTACGATCCCGTATAGTTGTACGGATTTGGCACAAAAATCGAGGCAATTTTTGTGGGACAAATTTGGTGTTGTGAGCTATTTTCCTTGGCTGTAAATGTTATTTTGCTATGGATATGTACTTTCCTGAAGCTGAATAATAGATCTCTCTCTCTCTCTCTCATTGGGTTTCCCCACATTGGGGTTTTCCTTGGCATTTGCCTAAATTTTTGCGTGTTATGGGTTGCTGTCCACTGTGTATTTCCGCTGCATATTTTGCTTAGCAATGTGTACTTCTACTTATGGAAAGTTCTAAATGTGGGTTTTATGAATTTCTAAAATTTATGAAGACAATTATCTCTAGGTTGCTAAGTGTTTGACAAAATATTAGCTTGCTGATTTTGTCATTAAAAATCTACAGGAGTAAGATTAGTTGGCTCGAATAGCTCTGCCACATGGGGAACCTCTACCTCTTCATTAGAAACATCCTCAGAGATGGCCATCAAAATATTATGTTCCTTACACTTGTGCCTTGGAAAATATTTGTCATCACAATTGTAGCATTTCTTTGAGTTGGTGTTCAACCATTTCTGCCCAAGTCAATTTATGGATCTTTAGTGGAGTGGAAGAAGGAGAAAGATTGAAAAGTTTAAGGTGAGGAATAAATGAGGGATTTATGTTTTGGGAGGAGACAACATGTTGTGATTCCTTAGCTCTTTTATTAGCTTCCACCCAAGTCTGGGGGCGAGCCATTATGATATGGGCACATATTTCATCCTTTAGGGCACTGATAAAGAGTTCCCCAAAAAAAATCATTTGACATGCTCTCCATGTGGAAAGCCAAGTGCTCAAAGGCATCTATAAAGTCTTCTAATGGGCCGGATTGTTTCAACTTGGTCAAACGACCTAAATGGTGGGTGTTGGTGTCAAATCATTTATAAAGTTTTGCAACAAATTGTGTCCAAGCCACATAGTCTTGGCATGCATTTTTTCTCCATTGCCATCGTTGCCACCATTTAGGATCTAGATAGAGAACACTATAACAGAGTTTGGCCAACTCATCGGTAATTTTGTGCAAATAGAAATAATGTTCCATTTGAGTGACCTAGCCCATGGGATTTGAGCCATCAAATTTGTTCACCTCCACTCTAGGAAGACACATGTCCCTCTAAAAGCGGTTGGAATGAAAGGGCATGTAATGGGAGAATTTAGTGCCTTTTGGGTTATAAGGTGGTGTAGAAGAGAAAGGATACTGGGCTTACTTAAACAATGTATTCAAGTTGTTCACTACTTCTTAGGATTGCTGACACATGGCGGTCAAGTGGTTCCTTGCTATTGGAAGTGCTTTTAGTGGGGCGAGTAAAATTTTTATGTTAGCAATGTTGGAAGTAAGGTCAGAGATATTGTTCTTGTTTTTCTCATTGAATTTGTCCAAGGCAGTGATGCAGGTATCCCAGTCTTGGCTGTGAGTGTGGGCCATTAGGGAGGGAAAGTGATCCAGGTGGATATCGGTGGCCACCCACGTTTTCCGATTGGCTCAAAACAGTTTTATGACAAATTTGGCAATTTACTATTTTTAGCAGTTTTTAACTTTCGGGGGCATTTTGAGGGCCCAAATGAAGGTTTTTCGAGATCAAGGTTATCAATGATATCTAAAGGCATAATTGAGCCCCCAAAATGAATCTCCTCGAAGATACCTTTCCAACGAGCTATCATACACCTAAAACAGAGATCGTATGCAAAAGTTACGACCCCGTGAAGTTGATGTACTAACTTACCCAAACGGGGCCCACATGACTTTTGGCGCTTCATCTCCTAGGGTTAGGTTTTTGGATGTCTAGGGTTTTTGGAATTCCTGTTTATTGTAAAAAGGCCTTTAGAGCTTCATTGTAATCATCTTCTTTTGAATGCGGGTAGCCGTCACATCTCTTCTCAGAGATAAGCTGCCACCATTCTAGTGAGTCTTTCACTCTGTATTTTTAACAGTCTCTGCACATTTCTTTGATTAATAGAAATCGTGTATTATTGTATATCTGTGTTTATGGTTGCATATTTGATACATTTATGTTATATTATTGAATATCTACAATATCTCTGTGCATTTCTTTATTATATCTCCGCTCACATTTCGTGCTGAAAATAATCTCAATCAGTGGTATCAGAGCAGGCTGCTCTTGATTGTTTTTTCAGTGCATGTCCCCGACGAGGTCTGAGTATAGAAAGTTGGGTATCGAGCTTATCTCTCTTGAAGAAAATCGCTCTCGCACACCCAAGAAATCCTCAATGGCGGAAGAAAAGAAAAAAGACGGAGCAGACGATCCTATCAATCTGTTGCTTGAGCAAGCTCTCACGCGGCAGAGGGACGAAATGATGGAGAATTTTGCCCACATCCTTCAACACCTGTCGATAGCATCAGGCGCATCTTCATCAAGCAGCCACTTTTGAGGCACCTCGCCTTTCAAGGTATAAGTTAATTTTGATATTCCTGTATTTGAAGGACAAATAGATGCAGAAGCCGTAGAAAAATGGTTAACTCTGCTAGAAGGTTATTTCTCTGTTCACAATTTTTCCGGCAAAGAAAAGATCACCTTCGCACTCCTTAAAGCTCTCCCTCATGTCAAACATTGGTGAGACACTTGCTGGGCGCAAAGTTCCACAAAGGAGTCTGGAATATATGGGGTCGATCCGACTTGGGATTTTTTTGTGGATGCGGTAAAGGAACAGTATTACCCTGTTGGCAAATATGAGGACTAGTACATGAGATGGACCACACTATGGCAAGAGAGGGGCCAAGCAGTTCCAGAGTTCACCAATACCTTCCATACTTTGTGCACCAAGATGGGTATCAAGGACTCCGAGCCACATTTGGTTCTGAAATACCGTGGGGCTCTACACAGATACATCCAGATTCAAAATGGATTTTCTGGACATCTCATCACTCGGTGTTGCTTATTGATATGTTGTTAAAATTGAGCAAATATTTAAGCACCAGAAAAAACGGGAGTTCGGGTCTGCAAATCCGCAACAACCAAAGTATGACAAAGACGACCCTAACAAACAGTTTCCCAAAAACCAGTCCAAGACACAGGAAAAGAAGGGTCACGGGAAGACAAAGAAGGACACCGAAAAATGGTGCGAGTTCCACAAAAGCCCCTGGCACAACACCGATGAATGTCGCTCAAAACAATCATTAGTGGCTGAGATCAAAGACAAAGAGCCGAACCCTGATTCAAAATCTGATTCTGAAAATAATGGTAAAGGACAGATCATTGATGTGGACCCCACTGCTATTGTCTCTACTGCAACAATTCAACCAGAAGAACCAACAGATCCTGAAGAGAGGGAGTGCCTTTTTCATTCACATATGTTGGTGAAGGGGACCCCGCTGCATTTTATTGTTGATAGCGGAAGCCAGAAGAACCTCATCTCAGCATAGGTCATCAAACAATTGGGTTTGTCAACAACACCACACCCACATCCATACAACATCAGGTGGCTTCGCTAAGGATGAGATCTCCGTGTCAGCCAACAATGTCGATTGTCATACGACATCCAACCCTTCAAGGATGAGGTATTATGTGATGTTTCCCCACTGAATGTCTGTGATATTCTATTGCGCCAACCATATATGTGGAAGCGCCATGCTGTTTATGAGTCTCGACCCCGCATTGTCATTGTTTCTCTGGGGGGTAATCTCTACAGAACACCAGAGGTAGTTCCGACTACTGTTCCACCTAAAGAGTGCCACAAGGTAGTATCTCATATTGCAAAATTCATCTTCTTCACAATCTGTTCAAAAAGGGAATAGAAGGACACTGCAACCACTATAGCTTCGCCCCAAGCACCTTCTATCCAACAGAAGCAGGTCGACACGGTTGCAACAAAGCGCAAAGATTCCTTCTGCACACTATCCTCTCATGTAGCCTGACTTGTTGAACAACCTCAGCCTCAACAGTTTCGTGAGAGACTTCCACAAACTGAGCAGCGCAACGTCTCCAGCAAGGCAAGTAGCTCACCAAGATGCAGATTCAGTAAACGCTTTTGCCTCTCCCCCGGGAACTCAACTCAATAGAGACCATTTCTTCCTAAGGAGGGAGGATTGATCCAGGTGGATATCGGTGGCCACCCACCTTTTTCGACTGGTTCAAAACAATTTTCTAGCAAATTTGACAATTTACTATTTTTAGCAATTTTTAACTTCCAGGGCCATTTTGAGGGCCCAAATGAAGGTTTTTCGAGATAGAGGTTCTCAATGATATCCAAAAGCATGATTGAGCCCCCAAAATGAATCTCCTCAATGATACCTTTCCAATGAGCTATCATACGCCTAAAACAGAGATCGTATGCAAAAGTTACGACCCCAGGAAGTTGATGTACTAACTTAACGAAATGGGGCCCACATGACTTTTGGTGCTTCATCTCCTA
>JASDQU010197064.1:20008-30598 GCA_032191745.1 Picea mariana | reverse complement strand
AAGTGAAATCTGAATATGTGAATCCGCCAACTTCCTTACCAAGGAATTTTCCGAAAAAAAGGAGCAATACATTAAATCTATTTTTAGAAAGAACGGATATGAGATTTTATAGAGCATGTATTTTTCCCGCATTTCATACTTAAGCCAATATTTGGATCACGGGTACTCAGGCTAGCAGGCTCAAAACTGGGCCTCTATTGTTCCGTTAGCTACAAATAACACCCAAGAGTTCTGCAATATACAAATTGACATGCGGAGTTGTAGGCTCGCTTTCTCAACATTGCATTTATATTGTTCCGTGTCATTCAAACAACACTCAGACTTCCCCCATATACAAATTTACAGATGGAATCTAGGGCTGGCAGGCCCAACCTTGTGATTGTTTACAGATGCTGATCCCTATGAACTATGTAACACTACCAAAAAACATTATTTTCAAAACTAAAGTATTAATATTAAATATTGATATTGTACAATTTAATTACATAAAATTATAAAAGGATGTAAAATATCTTATTTCAAAGAAAAACCCGCGTATTCGGAAACTTGCGTTCCAAAAATTTTGTATAATATGAAACGAGCAAGAGGTCGGTCGGGCTACTGATATATAAATGGGTGGAAATTTGAACATGTGTATCCATCAAGTTCCACACCTACAAAATTTGGTAAGAAACGAGTTATACATACCAAGTATGTACATTTATAAAGTATGGGCATGAGATTTTATAGAGAACGTACACAACCCTCATTCCATACTTGGTCACTTTCTGGATCATGAGTTCTTGGGATGGATCACGGGTTCTCGGGCTGGCGGGCTCAAAATTGGGCCTTTGTTGTTTCTTTCCCTACAAATAGCACCCAGAGTTCCACGATATACAAATTGAGGGTTCTTTCTCTGCCGGGCCCAAAGTTGGGCATCTATTGCTCCATATCCTACAAATAGCATCTAGAGTCCAGCGATATAAAAATTGATAGTTGAAGCTGCGGACTGGGTCCTTCAACATTGCAGTTCTATTGTTTTGTGTCTTCTAAACAACATTCAGAGGAAACAAGTAATACATAGTAAATATGTACTTCTAGAAACTATGGACATGAGATTTTATAGAGCATGCACAGATCCCTAATTCCACACTTAGCCACTATTTGGATGGAGGATTCTCGGGCTGATGGGTTCAAAATTGGGCCTCTTTTGTTCCCTACACTACAAATAGCATCCACATTTCCGCGATATACAAATTTACAAGCGAACTTGCCAGCTATTTTAATTTTAAGGTCCTCGTGTTCATGTCATATCACAATTGGACTTGGGCCAGTTTATATTTGTTTATTACAATTTCAAACAGAGAAGTGGTCAGTCATGCTGGTGATATAAAAGCAAGTGAAATCTGAAGCCGTGAATCCACCAACCTCCACACCTAGAAGTTTTCTGAAAAATGAGTAATACATACTAAGTATATACTCTTATAAATTATGGACATGAAATTTTTATAGAGCATGTACAGATCCACCATTCCATACTTAGCCACTTTTTGGCCTGTGGGTTCTCGAGCTGGTGGGCTGGAAATTCGGCCTCTATTGTTTCATGCTCTACAAAAAGCACCCACAATTTCGCAATATACAAATTGACAAGTGGACCTGTGGGTTGGCTGGCTCAACATTACACTTCCATTGTTCCATGTTCTCCAAATAACACTTGGAGTTTCGCGATATACAAATTGACAGATGGAATTGAGGACTGGCGAGTTCAATTTTTTCATTGTTTATGGATGGTAATCCTTATCAACTATCTAACATATCTAAAAACATTATTTTCAATACTAAATTATTAATATTGAATATTGATATTGCAGAATTTAATTAGACAAGAAAGTTTGTACAATTTGGTCGGGCGAGTGATATCAAAGTTTTCCGAAAAATGAGCAATACATAGTAAACATGTACTTTTATAAATTAAGGACATGATATTTTATACATCATATGCGGATCCCTCATTCCATACTTAGGCACTTTTTGGATCGCAAGTTCTCGGCCCGACGGGCTCAAAATTGAGCCTCTATTATCCTATGTCCTACAAATAACACCCAGACTTCCGCGATATACAAATTGACAGGTGGAATTGTGGGCTGGTTGGCTCAACATTTCACTTCTATTGTCTCGTGTTCTCCAAACAACACTCGAAGTTCTGAGACATACAAATTGACAGGACCCCACGACTGGCAGATTCAAGATTGCAATTGTTTATGGATGGTCATCCTATCTAACTTTATCTAAAAACATTATTTTCAAATACTAAATTCTTAATATTAAATATTGATATTGTACAATTGAATTACATTAAATTATTAAAGGATGTTAAATCACTTATTTTTTAAAAAATGAAGGGAAAAAAAGAAAGTTTTTTTTAAATTCTATCATCGCAGGCATAACAAGGACCAATTTGAATTTTAAGGGCCTCTTGTTCATATGATAGCACAATTGCACTCCGCACAATATATATTCTTTCATTTCAAATTATTCCAGGACATCAATTTTACCGAGTTCATCGATTAATCAAAAATGACAAAACAACGACCAATTTGAATTTTAAGGGTCTCTTCTTGATATGATAACACAATTGCACTTCGCACAATATATATTCATTTATTTCAAATAATTCCAAGACAATAATTTTACCAAGTTCATCAATCAACGTAATCTGCTAAAACAAGTCACATACTACATTTTCATTAGAGCACCATAGAAATTTTCAAGCGGATCTGTGGGCCAGCTGGCTAAAAAATTCAATTATATTGTTCTGTGTCCTCCAAACAAAAGTTGGAGTTCCGCGGTATACAAATTGAGATACGAAGCACACAACCAAGAACCAACCAAACTTCAAATAGGTTGCAAGAAAGCTCCCAAAATTTTCTATAGAGCAGGACCCATCGACCTTTAGACCAAATAATTTGATATACAAAGAAAATACATTGCCACATTCGTTTTCTCTTGCATCTGGTATATGTTACCAGTAGAAAATAACCGGTGCCATGGGATATGTTGATTTTTCTGCCATGCTTCCCATTTTTTCGACCGAACAATCTTATGCATGTGTAATCCCAACTAGCCAAGTTGGACAAACATTCATCTGGATGTTCAAGAAATATTGCAGAGACACATGAGGTTTTTTTGTTTCCTGCCAAAGTTTGATTTTTTAATTTTTTTTCCCTTCTTCAGTAGATATGAAAAATTGCATTGTCCTCATTTAAGATGAATTTGTTGTGTATCTGAAGCTCCCACAGCATGTAGGCACTACTTGCCTTTTTCTGTAGATACGTTTCATACGACAAATCTGCCAACTTAGGAATCACATTTTGTAACAGAGGTTGCCTAATCATACAATGCATGGTTGTGTTTCCCACTATTCAGATGACACCATTGACGCAATGCCCATATATATATGGACATTTTTCATTGTATCGCAAACAATCAATTGTATCATAACTTATCAAGGTGGAGGAAGAAGCAAGAGAGTTGCATTTTTCACATAAGGTTCAAAGGGGTTCGAGTACACATTGGATGCAACTAAAACACCTTCAACCTAGGAACACAAGCATAGGAATTAATACATTAAACAATATAATACACAACTGCACCCCCCCCTCTCCTTAAAAGAATAAAAAAAATTAAACAGGTCGCAAAAATTCGTTGAAGGCTATTTGTATAAGCAAATTGAGGATGATTTTGTGGATGTATACGCACAACAATTGTAGAGCTAGATAGTTTCTTCATATCCTCTACTATATTTGTTCGCAACTTTGTTACTAACGTTTCCTAGGTTGTATGAAAGATTCTTTCTCTAACATCCCTTTTCTTTGTTATATTTTTGAACAACATAAGTGGAATCTGCCCTTTATGCAATTGTTGTTCGATTGACGAAAACAAATTTGAATACATTTCAAACAATTGTAGTTGCAACATGGAATAGTGAAATATTTTTGTAACTTACCCGAGATACATGCACATGCGAAAGTAAAGGACAAAACTTAATATGAAAAGCGGTAGCATTGCCTTATCGTTGTTTGACTCTCCATCCTTTATATGGAGAATGTGTTGTGAGCCAAGTTTTCTTTCCAATATGATAGCTTCACCAATCATTCTGATTGGGTAGATATCAATTCTCTATACAAGTTGGATGATAGTCAAGTCTGAGATGAAATGATATTCTGAGCAAACATCGAATATTTTTTCCACGATGCTTGTTTCGTTGAGTGAAATAATTCGATCACAATCACCATGGCCATATACTGTTTTGGGTAATATATTAAAATTTCTAATGGATATCCCATTGCCCGACAATATATTTTCTACATGTTTGTGGACAAGTTGTGGAGGAACAATCAATGTCACTGTCATCATGGCCTCCTTGTCTGTCATGTCAGCACGCATAATGGATCTACTTTTGTTTTCCTTCTCCAAGTAGGTGCTATAGACGACCATTATGTCCTCGAAGAACACTTGTCCAGTTTGTCGATTGTTCAAGTTCTCTATTGATAGTACTTTGGATGTTACAACTCTAGACTTGGTTACAATTCTTGAATAGGAAAACTAAAGTGAATGGTAGTGTGCATTATTTATTTATTTATTATTATTATTTTTTTCTGTATTCTTATTTCACTGGCATAAATATACAAGTAGATGGATAGCTTTGATGAACTATGGAGCCATAGTTTTGCAACCATGCCTCTTAGTCTGCAGAACATGCAACATGTTTGACATCTCACTTGTACTTGTTGATACTTCTTGCTAGCTGCAAACCATGTATTGCAGATGACATCAACATATCCACCATGCCATAGATGAATATATACTTGAGGATATTTGTTTAGTAAACATAGTAAGAGAAAAGCATATGCATATTTACCTTTGGCCTTGTCGGTCTATTGATGTCTAGCATGACTGACTGCTCATGCCCATGTCACTAGTCCAACTTTTTCTGATGCAAGCATGTGTAGATGAACATCAAGACTAAACAATGATATGCATTGTATACTTTCCATCGCAAAGACCAAATAACCGTAAAACTATATGCATCTGATTTTTTTAACTGGACAAATGTTTGACAGTAAACAGGGTGTGAGGGCGGGACACCATGGCCAATCTGTATATCGTGGACCCTCAGAAGCCAGCGGAGAAATCCTCAACCTACCAACCTGACACTTGCAATCGAGAAAGTAGGTAACTATAGAATCAGGTAGAAGTGTGACCACAGATGTGAAACCGTTAGTCCACCAACAGTCGCACAAAGGCATTTTCAGAAATCACACTAAGAAGATGAATTAGAAAACAAAAGGGATAATAGAAAATGGAAAAAGTACAAATAGGGAGGGCAAAAAGGCCCATTGTTTCCAAGCCATCTTTTTCAATTATAATATTATATGTCCCCACCTCGTTTGTATATTTAATTTACCAACACACTTGGTATACCTTTTAGAAGATTGTACCACAAACCCCTGTACTGTTGCACATAACAATTCATCTCCCTATCCAAGCAACCTATTCTTTCCAAGACAACAACGCTGAATATGCAATGGAAATGAAGCCAGGTTAGTATGAAGACATACATCTAAAAGAAAGAGAAACAAGTATATTTACCCACCAAAGAGCCCATCGCCATCTCCAACTATTCTGTTTGTTTAAATGTACCAATGCAGCGAAAATACAATAGACATGAAGCATGTTAGTATGAAGGAAGGAATGTAATGAAGATAACTTACCATGTAAGAAGGCACCCAACATGTACATATAATAAACTAGGTGAACACATATAAAGACCATAAATGAAATACAAAACAATGCAATATGAAATAACAGTACAAGCATGCACCTTTCTATATCCTCTTCAATGGATGCAGTCAAGACTCCCTCGTTTTCTCCAGCTATTCTATTTGTTTGAATGTGGGAATGCACAAAATACAATGAACATGAATAGAAGGTGGTAAATATGTACATAGAGTAAAACATACTCAACGAATAGTCTAGAAGATAGGTAGAAACATGAACCTTTTCGCTTCTCCATCCATGGTTGTAAACGTGTAATTTTTTTTCCCTGCCCAAAAAATATTACGAGACACAAAATATCACGCAATTGCATGACCGTAGCTAAACAATTTCTAGTTTTCCATAGAAAATTATTCAGATATGCTTCCATCGATGGAAATACATGTTCTTTATCATCTACACAGACTCCTCTACCCACGATACAAGTTTTTGGTTTTCTGTGGCAAACTACCCAGACATGCTTCTAGACATCCAAATATAATCTTGCAGAATCTTTGTTGTACATATCATACCTCAAGCACAACACAAATTGTATCGTGCGCACACTAGTCTGTGTAGAGGAGAAAGAACATGTAATGTCATATCGACACATCTGACCATACATGGTCTATAAATGTATGCTGCATATGCTTTATTCTAACAAAAAAAAAAAGATATTGCAATTTCACATGTAATCGTCCAACAATTTTGCATGCAACTATTTTCTTTCATGGAACCACTAAAGGACCAGAAAAATCTCACAGAATAACAGATACTAGCCTTGACAGATAGGGAAAATAATATAACTGCATGTCGACTCCTGGGTGCCGGGGCCGAACATCGTAAAGTGCCCCAAAAAACAATAATAATCCAAAAATAAAGAAAAAATAAAAGCTCCAACCACCGCCGTTGGACCCCAACCCTGCAAGGTTGAATCAAACAAAAGAAAACAACAAGCACCAGATGGCGATAAAGCACAAACAGGCTGAACTGCACCCCTAAGGCCCCAAACCATAAACCCAAGCCAAACAAACAGAACCAACAACCCATGAACCAATGAACCAGCAAGAACCATCAAGCCAACAAACAACATATGTATCTCCAATGATTACCAAACTACAGCCCAAGCACAGAAGGAACCAGAAACATACGAATACCATGCCAATAAAAATAAGCAAACATTCTTACTTGTAGAATGAAAACAATGAACAACAAACAAGGAATAGAAAATGAAACTATTGCATCGAAACTTACTCTGAAATGTTGAAATGCAGAAGAGCAGGTTGACTCCTGAATGAAACAACAATAAGAAACAACTGAGAAACAAGTGAAGAAGAAGCACTCACTGAATCAGTAAACAATGTATGTATCTTCAACGATAACGAAATTTCATTGCAAAGGTAGAAGAAGAATGAAACATAAAATGGTTGTTGAACTGGCGGTGGACAAACAAGACTGTGCAAATTCATTATAACTGTATGGAAAATTTTGAGGAAAAATGTACTCTGAGAAGCATATTTACATAAACATTTAATGCTATCAGGCTGTCTAAGGACCTCGCGGTATGCAAACATTTAAGTTGTCAGGCCCATTGGAGGATGTCACCTCATGCAAACATTTAAGCTGTCAGGCCTATTGAGGAATCTCGAAAAACATGTCAATACATTTCAACAAAAATACATCCAGCAAGGATGTTATAAACTTTGGAATTCTCAATCACTATAAATCTTGGATATCAAAACATCTCAATAAGTTTAGTACATATAAAAACTTTGGAATATATTCAGCTAGCAGAAAATGCTAATACAAACATTTGAACTAATGCTAGCATTAATCCAACTACAAGCAATATAGAGGAGCAATATATGATTTAAAAATACTGTATACGAGAAAAAGTTTGGCTATGTTTCCATATAAAACATTGGGAATAGTGAAGCCAAAAATAACACCTCCAATCTCTTATCCAATCAGATCAGTACATATATGGTACTTTTTATTATATAAAAATATATGCTTTTAATTCCGTAGATCCAACAATAGGTATTATGCAAATATTTATGGTCAAAGGACAAACTAATATGTAGTCAACGACTTATCGATCGCTATAGTCCCTCTATGCCTATGGCATTGACTAAAAAGTGTTATACGAAAGATAGAAAGTTCAAACTACATGGTCCTCACAAGATTGTAGTGTAATACACAAATTGATTATTTTTACCATATTGCTTTGGAATGAGAATATTTACCCTATGGTGTACTTTTACATTAGTTTTGCATTGCGCCTTCTTAAGAAAAACACACACATTGCACCAATGCAAGAATGGATTATTAGTGATATTTCCATTATTTTATGTATTACAATTTAGTTTAAATGAAGGGTAATGTTGCATATAGAGACCAATTTATTAGTAATATTTCCATTTTTTTATGTATTACTATTGAAATGTTCACTTGACACTGAGAGGGGGTGAATCAGTGTCTAGAACTTTTGGCTACTTTTCACACTTTCATAGATTAATTGAATTAATTGAATAAGATATGCAGTTCAATTAATTATTCATAAACATCTAAAACACAAATTGTATGAAGTAGATATCATATCTTCCTTTTATTTATTTAACTTTGTATAAATACATATAAAATCAATCGTTTAATATCTTTGACTTAAACTGAATATGAGAGATCAAACTCTCTGATACAAGACCCAGCTTGAAGTTCTGAGATCCAACTGAGATATGAGGAATCCAACCCTATAACAAGACCCAACTTGCTGATCTCATATCCAATTGAGATGTGAGGAATCCAATCCTAATAACAAGACTCAGCTTGTAAACATGCACCAACTTGATAGAATGAACTTCCATTCAATCCATTATATATACATATATATTTAATCCACCAAGACACACTCTTATCACCATTATTTCTTGTTTATATAGTCTTCCAACTGGTGTGAATTTGAACCATTGCGTCTTTTGATATTTAACCATTGTACCTTTTCATTTAAATGATAATATTAAACTTTAAATAATATCATTTTCCCTTTTTATTCTTTATTCATAATGCTCACGATTTAACTCTTGACTCAGCTTGTAAACATGCACCAACTTGATAGAATGAACTTCCATTCAATCCATTATATATACATATATATTTAACCCACCAAGACACACTCTTATAACCATTATTTTTTATTTATATAGTCTTCCAATTGTCTTGAATTTTAACCATTGCGTCTTTTGATATTGAACCATTGTACATTTTCATTTAAATGATAATATTAAACTTTAAATAATATCATTTTTCCTTTTTATTATTTATTCATAATGCTCATGATTTAACTCTCTTTTAATCATGACTGTCTATCGGTTCATTTGTCCTCATGAGTTGATCACAGATATGGATCAACTCATTATATCATTCTCATGCTTCTGTTGTGTCCTCAGTTCACCACCAACAGATCATATTTGAGATTTTACCAATTCTCTATATTGTTATGGTGTTAATTCTCTATTGAATTACTCTACCAACCTTGAATTGTTTACATAAATGAAATTTGTATGAGGTTCTTCCTTCAAACCATTTTCTTTGAGTTAAATTGACTCTTCAACATCCCCTGATCCTAAGCTGTCTCTCTAGAGGCTTCCATAATTATTGATCTTGTTTATGTAACTAACGCCCCCTTGAATCCATTTTCATATGACTATATGCATAGAACCACATGATTATTTAAATTAAGCGATGTTCCTAGCTCCTCATATCTTATGTGTTTGTAAACCATGACTGAGGGATGGAACCTAGTCCTTCGGACTTCAAACTTCAGACTTCCAACGATTCTCCCTTAAAATCATCCAATCTCCTAAAGTTTGAACTTCCCGGAGTGGTAAATCACTCATAGTTAGTATCCCCAAATTTAATCCTCAACGTTGATCATTAGGTTCAATGGTCCGATCATTCCTCAATGGGATCTCATTCCCCATAAGGCACTTATTGTTATCCAATGTCTATGACTTAATCATGAGTTGAGATGGACGGTCCTTATTTATTTCGCTACTTCGGGCTTCGACGATTAGCTGATAGCATAAGCTTGGAGTTCTTCAAAGTGGTTACTTCTCACAATGGTTGATCCAATGGTTAGCATGTTTTTTGGAACCAAATAAATAGTCTAGCTTCAATCCTTACACTATCCTTCCACTGGATTAATCCAACGACTATGACTTAATCAAAGGTTGATATGGACATCAATTATTTATTTCGGTATTTTGGGACTTTAGGAATTCAGAATGTTCGCACCTTTAATGCTTTCAATTTTCCTAAAGTCAGTACTCCCAAAGTGACGTGGTATGTGACATCACCTGTGACAACGTGGACTCTCAGTATGTGTGCCACATGTTACCCTGATTTGTGACTTTCATAGAATTTATGTGTCATATGATTTTGACACTTGTTACCATTTGATTGGGACACACGTCCTTGCTGACATGGATCGACTTATGTGGACATACTGATGTGTGTTCCATGTTTCCTTGTGACATGGACCCTGCTAACGTGGTCCTAATGACTTGGGACATCGGGGATTTGAAGGTCTAGGTAATTGTTGCTCCAAATTTCACTGGAGTTGGTAAACGCGGAATTGGTCAGAATGGAAGTGCTTACGCTATCCTTCCACTTGGATTTCATCCAACGACTGTGATGATTTATAGATCAATGGTCCAAAGTCATTTCGACCTTCAAGACTTCAAGTTATTCTATTTTTACCACTTCCCAATTATCCCAGAATGAGATTCCTTGAAG
>JASDQU010197063.1:6725-19570 GCA_032191745.1 Picea mariana | reverse complement strand
ATCATCCATGGCTTTTTATAGCCAAGCTTTGAGCTATTATGCACCCCCCTTTGAATGTGAAAAGAGGCACATTATGGCACATTTAGGTCTTTGACCAGCCTCCCCACGCAGATTGAGCTCGGATTTGATGTCAAATCGACTTGGGAGTCGATCCATTAGTGGTTGGGAGGCCGACCAGCTTCATAAATGCGCCGTTTGGCAGGCGCGCGGGTTTTGCACCCCACAGCCGCGCATATGCGCCCGATGTACGAATATAATGCGCGCATTCGCTAGTTTACCATAGGCGCGATGCGCTTTTTAATCTTTTAGCCAATTTTGTATAGTTTTGGCCCTTTTGTTGTGCTGTGGAGTTAACCTTTGTGCCATGAATGACTGTTTTTTTGTGCTGATGATGTTGAGTTCTTGTCGCCCTGTGCGGACGAAATTTCAGTGATAACAGTCATGAACTCTGAAGTACTTCTTCAGGCCAAGTAGCCAAACTTCTGCTTCTTCCTCCTTCTTAATCTCTCCATCAAAGGTGGGTGGTTTGGATTTCTTGAATTCTTCAGGGTCATGAATCTTGGAAGGTTTCATCTTCTTTATTTTGTTCTGGGAATGAGAACTAGTTTTTCCATTGGAAGATTCCTTAGAGTTGCCAGTGTCCTCACCAGAGGAATCTTCCATTGAGTGTCTCTTGTCTCCACAATGGGCCTTCCTTGAGGTGATCCTCCTGGTGTGGCCACTTTCTGAACCATGCTTTTGTATCTCAGGTGGACATGGATTTTTCTTGGTATGGTTCCTATCCACATGACTGGTAGTTGGACCATGTTGCAATTGGCTTTGTATATCTGATAGACTTTGCAGTAGGACTGGATTAATTTCAGTCTGCTTCTCCTTCTCCTTGATCAAACTTTCATTGTCATCCTTATAACTATGTAATTATACCATGAGGATTCTTATAGTTTTGGCCAAATCTGGAGGGGTTTCCACCTCCCTCCTTTCATCATATTTTTCTTCTCTATTGTGGGAGCTCTCCCACAATTCATGGTGTGTCACCATCCCTCACGTTGTATTTTTCCTGATGTTCACTAACTTCTTGAGTGATGATAAAACATTTTTTGTTAGTTACTAATCTACTAATTCATGAACAACACATATCATTTCAAAGTGAAGTCAACTTCTTTATTTGGAAACATTAGCAACATACAATATAGACTTCCAAAACATCTATCAACAATGGAAGGTTTCATTCCTCTCTTCAATAGAGGTTAAGGTAAGCTCCTTATAGAAGGGGGTAAGGTAGGGTGTTACCCCATAAATCTCTCTCTCTCTCTCTCTCTATATATATATATATATATACATGCATGAGCCCAAGAAAGACAAGTGCTTTTTCCATGCTCTAATACCAATTTGTAACACACCCAACCCATAAATACCCTTTCTAGGGATGGGGCATCAAATGTTTTCTCTTCCTAACTATCTCAAATCCTAATTTCAAGGTCTTCATCCTCTTATACTTGTCCGTATCTTTCTAATGAATGTTACTAGCTCAAAATACGTTCTCTAGTTTGCAAGATATGACCTCCCAAAGTTTTTGCGTGCTATTAGTTGCAGTCTTCGACGTTTGGCATTGAACACTCATTTTTCCCAATCCTCGAAGTCCTGAAATATCGCCTTGTGGCCTTAGCAATTCGGTGATTGGAATTCGACGTTTTATGTTGAACACCCCTTATTCGGTGTTAGATAGTCAAAAATCGACGATCGACGTCCTAAGATTTCAACATTTCGACAATCGACAATCATCTTTGAACTTTCGGCCTTCAGCGATCAACAATGTTCGTTGAACATCCCTTTATTACATTATTCCCAAAACGTTTGAACTCCTAAAGTTATCTAGACTCCCGGATTCCTAGACACATCACCAGCCACATTGGCCATGTGGGCATGAACCAGAAGCTAACATGCGGTGAGGGTCAAGGGTGACACATGTCCATATTAGGGGGTGAAACGTGTCACTCTTTAATAGGAATAAGGGGTCTATTAATCATCGATATCCAGGTGACATGTGGCATGCGTAATGTGGGTCCAAGTCACCTTGAATGACGTCAGGATGCCACATCATCTTGGATTGATAGTTTCCTCACCCTTCGATCTCACAGTCAGTAAGAGTCCACATAGCTCTCAGATCCACAGCCTCCATTACTTCGGGGTTCCAGACTTCGCAACTCCTCACATCGCAAATCCCCTGAAGAGCCAAGTCTCCAGACTCTCAGATATAGCGCAAAGTGTCCTCATGATCCAGATTTAGGAGCGAAATGAACTAATTAACAGACTAAATACAATAAACAAAGAGATATGAAGAACAACACAGATATCCAATGAACAATATCTTCTATTGAATAAATGAAATAGGTTGAAACTGTAAAATTGTAGAACTGAAACACTTGCTCGAATGGTGGTAGCTATCTCTAAGAAGAGATGTGGCTGCTATGTGCATCTATCTGAGAAGAATGATTACAATGAGTCTCTAGAGGCCTTTTTGATATTAATCATGAATGCCAAAACTATAGACATCCAAAAACCTAACCCTAGGAGGTGAAACACCAAAATTCATGTGGGACCCTATTGATAAGTTGGTACCTCAACTTCCCGGGGTCGTAACTTTTGCATACTAACTCCATTTTAGGTGTGTGATAGCCCGTTCGAAAGGTCTTTTAGAGAAATACACATTATGCCATCAAACTATAACTCCATCTACATTTTGACTATGGAGAGCCAAAAAAACATTGTTTAGGGATCCAAAACGGGCCTGGAAGTACAACAAGACGTGCTGACATGAAAACATATAAAATAGGCCAGTTGGATTAGGTGAGAGGCCACCAGTATCCACCTGGAATATGTGTAGCGATTAATACAACCCCATAAGTGTATAACCCACAATTAAAAATAAGTACAGAAGAACGTGATGAACTAAAAACATACAAGAGGAGCCAGTTGGAATAGGTGGGTGGCCACCAATATCCACCTAGATCAATCCTCCCCCCTTAGGAAGCAATGGTATCCATTGCATTGAGTTCCCTGATCAAGTGAGGAAAATTTTGTTGGATTTCGCCCTGGGTGAGCTACTTGCCTTGGTGTAGGATTTTCCCTTCCTTGACAACCCAATAAATATGGATCCTCTGTNTGTGTCCACAATCTGATCAGTGGATGCTTGTTTCATGCAGTCATGGTTGATATTTGTTGGTGTCAGCTACTATGTGATCTCTGAGGTGTCTAATAATGGTGGAAAATATGGCCAAAGGAGGTGCACATTGAACACTAGGTGCAAACCAAGGAAGGTTTGAGTGTTGATCTCAAAAGAATTTCTACCCACATCCTTGGTGATAGTGTAAGGCCCATAGTGAAGTGGGAGGAGATTCTGATGGGGCCCTGTGTTGATCATGGTGTTTCTTGTACTTAGCATTGGTTTTCTACAAACTCTCCTGAACCTATTGGAGGATGTGATGAATCCGCTCAATGAATATGGTGGCTTTGTCAGTCTCAGACTAAACATGGGAATAGTTGGTCTGTGTGGTGGCAAGAGGTAGTGCAACATCAATGGGACCCATGGGTAGGAATCTTGACCTCACCTGAAATGGTCTATGGCTAGTGGAGAGCCCTGTTGTAACTGTGCTAAACATATGGGAGACTATCATCCCATGTACGTGGATGATTAGAGTTTTACATGAATAGGATGTGAACGATCATCTGATTAAAGACCTATGTTCGGTTGTCTGTTTGGGGGTGGAAAGAAGTGGATTAAGTGAGCTTGGTGTCCAATAGTGACCAGGGACTTGACCAAAATGTGTTGAGGAATTTGTTTTCCCAGTCGGAGATGATGGCTTGTGGTATCCCAAAATGGACCCACACTCGTTTGAAGAATATATTGGTAATATTTGTCACTGTGATATTCTTCTTGCAGGAAGTGAGGATGGTCATCTTCGAAAACCGATTAACACCACAAAAATGCAGTCATTGTCGTTCTTGGTGGATGGAAGGTCAGACATGTAATCCATTGAGATGGATTCCCAAGGCTTCTTGGAAATGGAACAAGAAGTGCAAGATCTAATATACTTGTTGACTTCATGTTGAAGTTTTGGCGAATAATTTTTTTTTTGAAGAAGGACCACAATTTTCTCCATGCCAAAATATCCCGCCATTTGACTGTAGTGGGATTCCCAAATAATCTTTGCACGGTCGCTTGCAAAAACAAATAGATGGACCAGATGGCATAATAGTATGTTCTGAATGTGAAAATCGGTGACAGTCATGCCTGTACCTAAGAGCTGATAGGTGGCAGAGAATTCTAGATATAGTGGATAAAGTTGGGGCCACTCAGATGCCTCATGTCCATAGGAATGGAGCACAGTGGTGAGTGCAGCCATGTGAGGTTGGTTGAGGCAGTCAACGACATGATTTGATATCCCTGTCTTATACTTGATGTTGATATGGAATTGTTGTTGGTAGGTGGTCCACCTCTGATGGCAGTTATTCTGCAATTTCCCCTGTGTTTGTATGAACTGCAGAGGCTTGTGATCAATGTGGATGATCATCTCCTTTCCCAAAATGTAATGTTTCCATTGATGAAGATATTGTACAATGGAATACATTTCCTTCTCATAGGTGGGGTATTTTCAGACAGTATCTGAGAGTGTCTCACTATGGTATACCATTGGATGACCGTGATGAGTGAGAATAGTGCCTACAGTATAGTCATATGCATCAGTCTTAATCTTGAACGATTGTTGCAGATTTGGCAAGGAGAGTACTGGAGCTGAGCACAAACGATGCTTCAGATCATGGAATGTTCATCTTTGTTCCTTCCCCGACATGAAATTTACCCTAGCACTACCCTTGGTCACCTGGATGAGGGCCCATGCAATATGGGAGAATCCCAACACAAACCGTCGGTAGAAGTTGGCCAGTCCCAAGAAGCTATGAAGCTCAGTTAGTGTGGTCAGGGATGTCCAGTCACGGATCACTTGGATCTTAGATGGATAAATATGTACCCCATGCTCATCAATAATGTAGCCCAAGTATTGGACCTGTTCATGCCAAAATATCATTTTTCCAAGTTGTCATATAGCTTGTGTTGCTGTAGAGTGCTCAAAACCTATTGAATATGTTGTGTTAACGCTGAGTAAATTTTTGGGATAAAAAACAATCTATAAAGGTAACCTAAAAGCAAACTTTAATACTGGAAAATAGCCTTTCCAATCTAGACAGGGCTCTCTCTGAGACTTGAACTCTGATAGACATGTTACTTTTCTTGATGGCTATATTTTAAACTTCAAGGTAAATTTTAACAGGTATACTGATAAAAGATAGCGTTTCTAGGGTTGTGGAGTCAACCCCTGAAAACAAAGAAACAATGTTTGGTAGATGGAACTTAGAGGAAAAAAGGCTAAACAAGGTGATGAGCTTCAATATTTAATTTGATTATGTAGGGAGAAAGAAGAAAAGAAACATACAACAAAATCAGAGCACCATAGTGGATGAATTCTGATCTTAGCTGGGAAGACGGACATAATTTAAATTGGTTCAGTCTAGAGCACATCTTAGATGAATTATGGACTTTAAAACTTACCAATTTAAACAGAAGAGAAGTGAAAATGAATATGAATACATAGGAAATACATACAAGGAGAGGTACAAGCTTTAGAGCATCACCATTAGAATATTTTTCTTAAGGAACTCAGGACTTCTGCATTTGTATTTCTTTAGATTCAGGAAATTACATAGAGGATCAAAATATCTATACTTTTCCCACACACCCCCTTTTTTACATCAAAATAGTCCCTATATATAGAAAGTAAAGATACACTAAGCTGCTAGGAATCAGACTACTATCTCCTAGAGTTGTGGATCTGGTTGTTTTCAAAGAGAATAACAACCTTTACAAAAATTATCAAAAATAGGAAAGACAATCTGGCAATCATAAACTATCAGGGATGTTGTTTACAATAATAATCTTTTTAGGAAAATCACAATCATACGGTTGTGATGAATCATCATGCGTATGATGGACAACACTTTCATCGTTGCAAAGTAGATTTTGGCTTCTACTGCGCAAATGTTGGCTGTGAAATTTGCGCAGTGATTTCGAGTGGTGGATCTTCATGCAGAGGTTGTGCATGAAAATCTAGTTGGTTGTAGAGAATGGGATCATCCAATTTTTCCATAACTTATTTTTCCAAAGTCACCTGTAGCTGTAAGTCCTTATTTGTCCTTCTCAATGACAAGATTTGTCTTTTCAAATTCTCCATCTGTCTTAGCAAAGCCACATTTCTTTTCAATTTTAATAGAGCGCCGTAGAGAGTTGTACATGCATTGTCGATAGTTGGTCTGCATTCCTTGAAATGTTCCACGATTCTTTCCTCTGGTAACTTTTTTTCCTTCCTAAGATCAATGATCACATATTGAGCCTATCTAAGTTGTTTTTTAAGCCAATTTATATTCTTTTCTCCTGTTGTTGGTGAGGTAGGAGATATCTGACCTACTTGACTATGCGATGTTGGTGTTTCAATAATTTTTTCTACTAGCTTCCTTCTCAATTCTATGTTTTCTTGATCAAATTGGGATATGACGTGTTGATATTGCTTTAGTTGTTGTTTCACTTCTTGATTATTTTCATTTTCCTCACCTAACTCCACCTTCTTTTCATCAATTCCCTGGTTTTCACATTCAACAAGCTCTAGATGAACTGAGGGTATGGGAAATCTCCTGGAAGAGGACCCAGTGAGCGGTTTACTAGGAGCTTGGATCTGCTCAATTTTATTAGTAAATCTTAACCTACTTCTCTTCTAGGATGTTGGCTAACTAAATTATGAGTCTTCCATTTCTTTCCCTTTTCTTCTTTCAGTAACATCTCCTATTCTTGCCTATGAACTATGAAGTGTTGATTTCTCAGCAAATAGAGGAATGTCTCCTTTAGGGTCTTTGGGAATGTTTTTTGAAATCATAAAGGAATTCCATTCCTTGATCAAATTTCTCAACTCTTCAACCACCAACATCTTAATTAATGAAAAATGGAATAAGTTGTTCTCTGGCTGATCAAATTTGGCCTGGGCACTGTCTTCCATATTTCCCAGGCTTTGACACAAAAATAAGGGTAAGTTTAAGAGATTTATCCCTTTGAAATGCATCATTAAGATGATGTGGTATGGATGCATCTTGTCGAATCTTCCCTCACATGTGAAGTATTTCCTGATTATCTTCAAAATTTTCTCAAAAGGTTCCAAGAGATACTCGCTAGGAATGTCGGTTCCAACTTTTTGATTTTGATATTTAGGCTTGATGAAATCCATATAACATGAAGTTTCTAAAGGAATACCTTTAAACCATTTTTCTCCCTACAGAGGGATCTTTGTCGCAACTGACATAGTTTCCTCTATCACTTGGAAAGTGATTCCTGCAATTGTTGCATTGACACCAATAAAATTGAGGGTGAATTACTTATTTATTTGTGCATTATATCCTTGAATCCTTTCACAAAAACACATACATTTGGCTTGTTAAAAATATGCCCTGGTCGTTGGGTCTTCATTTATTAAATTTAAATCCTGAGGTTCAAACCTCACGACCTTGCCACTTCTTGTATTCTTTCTTTTTCTTTGGGAATTTGTCATGGTGTTGGTATATGTCAATTTCAGGCATGTAGAAATAAATTGTAATAGCCTCTTTGCGCAACAAATAAGAATGATGAACTTTTTAGAAGGTACAAGAAAAGGTAGAAACAAGAATATTTACGCAGAAAACAAATCAGTAGCAGAAAATTTGACGCAACAATAAAGTGTGACGGAAAATTTCTGCGTAGCGGAAAACTCCGCGCGGCAGCAAACAAAAATGGGAAACTTAGCGCAATAGAAAACAACAATGGGAAACTTGGTGCAACAAAAATATTAGTGCAACAGTAGGTAGTTCAGAAGAAAGAAGGATGACTGTGAGAAGAAACAACTCGTTCCAAAAATCTAGTTTGCAACGAGCTCCAAGAAAATTTTTGAATAATGAATGAAAGCAATGGAGGATACGCAACAAAATCAAAATAGCAGACTTATGTAACAACTGACAACAAATAAATTTTACGTAGCAAAGGGCTTCATAGCTTGGTGAAAAAACTATGGATGACGCACAAATTTTGAAAGTGATGGGGAAGCATGAAGGGTGACCAATATTTATGCTTAAACGGATAAGGAATGAAATCATGGAAAAGGACAGTGAATCCATAGTGATGAGAATTTCAAAAGAAGGTTAAAGATTTGTGTAGTGAACTCATGCAGTGGGTTCTCTTTTGAAGTGTGAAAAAGTACAAACGATAGGAGTGCCATGATTGTTCACATTTATGACTTCATGATTATTTAATGATTCCCATAATAGCTTTTGACATGACCTTTATCCTAACCACTTGACTTGACTTTGGTACCTAAATTCCCCTTTTTTGACATGACTCGAGATTTAAGAAGATAAACCCTTACAATTCAAACATGACTAACCTTACACCCTTTTTCTGAATTTTATCCAAAGTCCTTACTTGACTTTCAAACCATCCCTTAGCTTTGTCACTAACCTCATAAAATTTGACACACCAACTATGAATTATTCAGGAAAAAATTGTTTTATTTTTTTTACAAAAAGCTAAGACATGGCTCTAAAAAATTGGACAAGCCTATGACTCTAACTATAAAAAATATGGTGCTAACAGCTGGCTCCAATGGTGATTATATCCTCCCATTGAGGTAGCAAATAACATTAGACAAAGTGCCTGACCATTGGGATTTATTTGACTCAAAATTATAAACTGACAAAATAAACTCATTTACAAAAATTTCTTGACACAACTTTGACGAAACTCGGCATAAACTTAGGTACTTCACTTTGGGTTTCAATTTTATGTTGATCATTGATTCAAAATGATTTATATGAAAATAAAATGGTTCTTTACAATGAAATGAAGGGATTGAAATATTATTTAAACCAAATAATGTTTGAGAAACCTGCCATTCATAGGTCCCCCACCAATAAGATCCCCATTAAGCTTCTGCAGAAAATAGGCATTGTTCCCATGGTATGCAACAATCTTGAATGGTCCTAGCCAAATATGATCAAAATTCCCATGTTTCCATATGTCTTCATTCCTTGCGTCCCACTTCAGTACCAAATCATTCACCTTGAAATCATCTTCCTTAGTGTGTCTATCAAAAGCTCTTTTCATTTTATCCTGGTGCAACTGTGATTTATTGAAGACATGTTCTCTCATTTGTTGTACATGGATTAATTGGTTTATTCTCCTTAAATCATCATTGGGTTCAACTTCTTGTTCTTGCAACGGTCTCATCACTAGTATTCCTAATGAGGTAGGAAAAAATTCCTCTGAACCATATATGATCCTGAAAGTCGAAGTCAAAATATACCTTTTAGTGGTAATTCTGTCAGACCATAGCGCATATATGAACTTTTTGTGCCAAGCCTTATTGTTATCCTGTAGAATTTTCTTAATAATCTTGGTCAAGATTTTATTAGATGATTCAACCAACCCATTACCCTGTGGGTAATAAGAAGTGGAATGACAAAGATTTATATTATAGTCACTGCATAATTTCTCCATTTTATTGGATTTGAATGCCGCTGCATTGTCAGTGATGATCTTAACTAGACAACCAAATCTAGACAAAATATTACTTTCTAAAAATTGAATGATGACAGTATCAGTGGCTTGCCTTGTGGGGACTACTCCAATCCATTTGGTGAAGTAGTCTATGGCTGTCAGAATCCACCTATGTTGGGCAGAGGATGGTAGATGAATTTCCCCTATAAAATCAAGACCCCATTGCATGAATGGTGATTCAACAGAGATACACTTTAAAGGTATAGGCTGCATCTTTATTTTTCCATCGAATATCTGGCATTCATGGCAGATGGAAACTTCCTTATATACATCAGAAAAAATATTGGGATAATAAAAATTTTCCCTCAGTATTTTGTGTGCAGTTGTCTTCCAATAATGATGTCCCCCAGAGTCACCTTTGTGAAAATATTTGATATCCTTTTTCATTTATTCTTCCAGCAAACAACTTAATAAGATCCCACATGGATCTTTCCAATATAGAGAATGGTCCAGAATGCAAAACTTTGATGCTTTCAACTTCAAAAATCTAGCTTTGGTTTTTCTCAACTCTGGAGGAGATTGTAAATTTCTTAATATATAAATAATATCAGCATACCATGGAAAATCAAGGAAAATTTGTGATATCTGTGGAACTGTTTCTTGTTCTGAATTTTATGATAAATCAACAATAAAATTGATTCCCAAAACATTACAATTTGATTGTGCCATCAATTTTGCAAGACCTAGACCCTTAATTAGATTTATAGGTTTTATTTCTAGGTCATATTCCAACATTACATCTATCCATTTTCCCCTTCTCCCTTCAGGACCGGGCCGAGTCAAAATTTCCTTTATATAATTTCTAGGTACATAAGCAATGGCATGTGAATGCAAGATATAAGTTCTAAATTATTTAAGAGAGTTCACCAAGGCATATGCCTATTTTTCCATGATGCCATACCTTAGTGGGGATTCTCTCAATGTCCTGCTATAATAAAGTTTTGATCATCTTTTTGCAACAAAATACTAGTAATGGTGTGTTATGAGGCGAAAGAAAACAAGATAAAATATTTTGTATAATTTGGGCTGGCTAATGCTGGAGATTTGGTCAGCACCACTTTAATATCTTCAAAAGAATTCCTAGATTTAGGAGTCCATTTTATTTCATTTCCTTTCCTAAGCATATTTGTGATATACTTTATGATCTCATCCAAGTTAGGAATAAACCTTCTCAAAAAAATTACTTTTCCTAGGAAAGACTATACCTATTTCTTTCTCTTGGGAGTATCGATCTTTAGAATTGCTTCCACTCTACTGGGTTCTATTTTAATCTCTTCCTTTGAAATGATGTGTCCAAGCAATTTTATTTCTTTCATTCCAAAGTTTGACTTCTTCAGATTCAATGAAATGCCAAACTTTCTACATTTCTGGAAAACCCTTCTTAGATGTTTGAGATGTTGATCATCAGAGTCTGAAAATACAGTGATATAATCTAAGTAAATAAAAATAAAGTTATCCTTTTCATCGACAAAGTCTATGTCCATGGCCCTTTGGAAAGTCTCTCCAACATTCATAATCCCATAAGTCATTTTTGCATACATGAAAGTGCCCCAAGGTGTTGTAAAAGATGTCTTTTCTTGGTCATCTAGATCCACCATAATATAGTTGTAACTAGAAAACCCATTAAGAATTGATATATTCTAATATCCCACCACCTTTTGGAGGATGTAATCCATCTTGGGAAGTGAATAATTTTCTTTGAGAGACACCCCGTTTAGATTACAAAAATCTACACATAATCTTATATCACCGCTTTTCTTCCTGACAGGCACTAGGTTAGCCACCCATTTGGAAAATCTTAAGGACACAATAATTTTGGCATCAAACAATTTCCTTACCTCATTTTCAATTTGTTAGCACTATAAGTCACCTTCAGATTGCATTGAAGGTAAGCGCAGTACCCATTAGTTTATATTTCACAATGAATAATTTTTAAAGAGGTCAAATGGGCACAGACTCAAAATAATATCATTTTAACTCAAAAAATTGGACCAACATGCACAAGTAGGTGAGGTATTGATCAACTTCAATCAGTAAGTTGTAGTAAAGGTGAATAGTAGGAATAACTGGTGAGGATAATTTAGAGGTCTGCTATGGACATTAGGTCTTCTAACAGCCTAAGGAGGAAAAACTTCAAATACAAGATCCTCTTGGATTCAAAGCCTTAGAAAACTAAAGAACGTTATAACATGACTGAAATCAAACATACATCCCAATTTGGTTAAAAAAATCCATGTGAATCCTTCAATCATGGAAACTTTAGTATCAGAGGCAAATAAGATGAAAAGGAAGATGACTTTCATTAAACAAGAAGTTTCAAATCAAAATACATAACCAGAGAACCAGAGCTTCATCAAAACTTTAAAATACGGGAGCCTTGCTCAACCATCGACCATAACAAAATATCCAAATTACATATTTATACTTAGATTGACTAAATCCACCCCTGAAGTGATCGAGTCATGCATTCAAGGCTTTACATTAGAGATTTATTTGCAGACTATGCATGTAGATGTCTGTCAGACGTGAGCTCTTCTGTCTAAACCTTCTCTGTCAGAATGTGCATGCAGTTCTCTGTCGGACGCAAGCTCAAAAAGTCTGCTAGCCCTTACTAGATTTTCCATTTATGGGAGCAGACGATGTCTCAACCACCTCCTTCTCTTTCATTAACTACCTCATCGGGATCAGGACGGGGCCTGAGTCAACACTGCACCTAGAAAATGTGCTAGCTGCACTCTGAAACACTGCCACTTGGATATTCATTGGACATTTGCAGGGAACATTGGTAGGTGGACGTGGACACTTACGATGAGAAGATATCGATAAGATTGGTGAAAACCGTAATGGAACAATGAATGATCGGAGTCCATGTGAAATGATGCAGTTGGCAGAGCAATGACTGGGAACGTGTGGGCGCTAGTACGTGAAAGCTGAGATGTAAAGGTGCAGGGGTGACATGGAAGGGGAGAGGACGTGGAGGCAAAGGGGTTTGATTGGTTGGGGGGAACACTATAGTATCAGTGTATGTGACATGGAGTGGGAGTGGGAGACACATGTCGGGTGGTGAGAGGAGGAGATGTGACAGTGGGAGAAGGATAGGCGTGTGGGAATGTGAGTGGAGGACAGGTGTTGGCGAGAGCATGGGTGGTATGGGATGGAAGTA
>JASDQU010197060.1:0-12407 GCA_032191745.1 Picea mariana | reverse complement strand
TTGCGGGTTCCCAGATTGACGACCTCAAAATTGTGTTTCAAATTTTCCGTGAGTTGCAAACAACGCCTAGAGTTCCACAATATACAATTTGTCCGCAGGAATGTATAAAAGCTCTTAATTCTCCTCTTCCCCCCCCCTCTATTATCCCTTTGTGGTTGTATATTTAGTCACAACTATATGATGGCGACCTCATGGATTCACAAATTGGCACCTCTTTATCTATATATTCACACCATTAGCTCGACCGACTGCGGTCCCTTTCAATACTTAGCCAATTATGTGATCACCGGGTCCTGGGTTTGCGGTATCCAACACCTATGCCCCCTCTTCCGTCATATACATCTTGCACCCAAAGAACTTCCGTCATCTGCAATTTATGCCTTTGCTAGTGAGAACTCATCAGGGGTTCGAAAGGATTTGCATTAATAAGCGAACAATAGATGTTCCTCTGTCCGATACTTAGTCCTTTTTCCCTTCTCTTCTTCCCGTGTACTATCACTTTCTAGTTATATACTTAATCGCCTTTCTATGATCATGGGTTCCAACGTTGGCGTGTTGAAATATCTTCATCTCCATCTATATCCTCACATGACGAATCTGACCAATCGATGTTCCTTTTCATACTTAGTCAATTTTATGCCCGTGGTTGTCAGGTTGGTGCTTTCGAACTTTGCTGCTTCTTGTTCCGTGATATACATCTTCCACTCAAAATTTCCGTGATCTACAATTCCACCGTAGACTCCTTCGTCCTTTTTCCCTTTTTTTCTTCCCGTGTATTATCGGACTATAAAGTATGAAAATGAGATTTTATAGAGCATGTACGGATTCTCATTCCACACCTAGCCACTTTTTGGATCGCGGGTTCTCGGGCGAGAGGGCTCAAAATTGGGCCTCCATTGTTCCATGCCCTACAAATAACACCCATAATTCCGCGATATACAAATTGACAAGCGGACCTGCGGGCTGGCTGGCTCAACATTGCACTTCTATTGTTTCGTGTCCTCCAAACAACGCCCGTAGTTTCGCGATATACAAATTGACAAACGAACTCCAGGGTTGGCAGGGTCAAGATTGCCATTGTTTACGTATGGTAATGCCTATCAACTATTTAACAATATCTAAAAACATTATTTTCAATACTAAATTAGCTCTTACTAGTGAGAACTGGACATACTGGTAGGAAACAGTTGGCATTACACCCTCTGCAATATACAAATTGACTACCGGATTCCGACATCGTCCGCTCTTCCGTGTTACAGATTATGCATTCAAATGTTCCGAGCGATACAATTTGAACGTCGGGGCCTCACGTCTTCTGGAGAGACCTTGTCAACCTGTTTTAGATCCTCCTGTTGTCGGGTTCACGAAATGTCTAATTTTTGGATACTATTTCGGGTTGGCACTTTCTAACTCAGTTGCCTCTTGTTCCGTAATATACATCTTGCACTCAAAATTTTCGTTCTCTACAATTCCACCGCGCACTCAGCCCTTTTACCCTTTTCTTCTTCTCATGTGTTATCGCCTTCTGGTTATATACTTAGTCACCTTTCTATGATTGCGGGTTCCAGCGTTGGTGGGCTGACATATCTTCATTTCCATCTATATCCCTGCATGACGAATCCGACCGACTGCTGTTCCTTTCCATACTTAGCCAATTTTATGGTTGCGCTTGTCGGGTTGACGATTTCGAACTCTGCTGCTTCTTGTTCCATGATATACATATTGAACTCAAAACTTTCGTCATCTACAATCCCACCACAGACTCCTCGAACCCACAAGCTTCATTCTACCACGGTTCACAAATATTTCAAAGTATTTGTCGATGCCTTCCATCCCCACTAACTTCCTGTCGTTCCTAATATACATTTGTTGTGCTCTTGCTAGTAACAATTGAACACAATGGTACGAAACAGTTGGCATCCGACCCTCTCCAATATACAAATTGACTACCGGGTTCACATATTGTACTCAAAATTTCCGTGATCTACAATTCCACCGCAGACTCCTTAGTCCCTTTTTCCTTTTCTTCTTCTCGTGTATTATTGCGGGTTCCAGAATTGGCAGGTTGACATATCTTTATCTCCATTTATATAATCACATGACGAATCCGACCGACCACTATTGCTTTCCATACTTAGCGAATTTTATGGCCGCGGTTGTCGGGTTGACAGTTTCGAATTCTGCTGCTTCGTGTTCCGTGATGTACATCTTGCACTCAAAACTTCCGTGATCTACAATTCCACCGTGGATTTCTCGAACTCGCAAGCTTCACTCTACCACGGTTCACAAATGTTTCAAAGTATTTGTCGCTGCCTTCCATCCCCACTAACTTCTTGTCATTCCTAATATACATTGGTTATGCTCTTACTAGTGACTCTTGCTAGTGACAACTGCACACACTGATACAAAACAGTTGGCATCTGACCCTCTGCAATATACAAATTGACTATCGGGTTCCGACATTGGCCCCTCTTCCGTGTTACAGATTATGCATTCAAATGTTTCGAACGATACAATTTGACCGTCGGGGCCTTACGCCTTCTGGGGAGACCTTGTCAGCCTAATTTGGATCCTCCTGTTTACGGGTTCACAAAATCTCCAATTCTTAGTCACTATTTCGGGTTGGCGCATTCGAACTCTGCTGCTTCTTGTTCCATGATATACATATTGCACTCAAAATTTTAGTGATTTACAATTCCACCACAGAATCCTTAGTCCTTTTTCCCTTTTCTTCTTCCCATGTATTATCGCTTTGTGGTTATATACTTAGTCTCTTTTCTATGATCGTGCGTTCCAGCATTGGTGGGCTGACATATCTTCATCTCCATCTATTTCTCACATGATGAATCCGATCGACCGCTGTTCCTTCCCATACTTAGCCAATTTTATGGCCGCGATTGCCGGGTTGGTGCTTTTGAACTCTGCTGCTTCATCGCAGACTCCTCAAACTTGCAACCTTCACTCTACCACGACTCACAAATGTTTCAAAGTATCTGTCGCTGCCTTTCATCCCCACTAACTTCTTGTCCTTCCTGATATACATTAGTTATGCTCTTACTAGTGATATACAAATTGCCTTCTGAACTGTCCTATCATACCCTTTTCGGTGTTACGTGTATTGCACTCAAAAAGTTTCGAGACATACAATTTGACCCTCACACCCTCACCTCCAACAGTTGTACCTTGTAACCCTATTTTGAACCTCTTTTTTCTCGTACCCATGACCTCCGTACTTTCTTAGTATGCAATTAGAAACCTTTCATGGTAACAGTTGACGATGCAAGAACCCTCAACATTGTCATTAATGAGTGAAACGCTCGAGGAGATCTCCCATTATTACGCATTAAACCAAGATTTGCGGAGAGTTATATTGTCCCTTCCAATTGTTCATCTCAAACACGCGTCGTCGTGTTGGCCCACTCAAGAAATCTACAATGCTTAATCGCTCATTGCAGTATCTGCCATGTTTGTATTTCTATGTATGCAATTACTAGTGTTTAATGTTAACAACGCATGATGCAACAACCGTCCAAATTGTCATTAATGAACAAAAGTCTCGATGAGATTTCCCATTCACACGCATTGGACCAAGATTTGCACAGGGTTATGTTATCCCTTTCAACTTTTCATTTCATTCATCGTCTGGAGCAAACAAACGTTCTTGTAGACTTATGGCAACAATTCGACAAGTTTTTTGGAGATATAGTAAATATCTTCGGACATCAGGACCAGAACTTCCAGTGGTCCAGGGCATACTTTTACTATTCATTCCATTCCGCCCAAAACGAAGTGATTTGGACCTCTGGAATCGCTCATGCAGGTTGCGTCCTTGAGGTTTTTGACTGTAAGGAGGTGGTCTCTTAGTGTGCCGAAAAATATATTCCAAGTCAAAGAATTATTCCACTGCATGACCATTTCCCTGTTTCTTTGTCACCTCACGTCTTCCGCAAGATGTTAAAATTGCCGTAGCCAACATTGATGTTCAGAGGACAAGATTGCAAGCAGTTCCTAGAAAAACGTGATAACGGGTTGGACATCTTAGTCGAGTTCCTCGAAGACCCTACAACAGTTCCTGAAGATATCACAAAGTTGCAGGTAAGTTCCTTTAGAAATCCATTTTGGGAAATTGCTTGGTTGTTTACAAGACTAATGGGACAGACATCCACGACAAGCATTTCACATATAATTGTTTATGTTTTGTACTTTACAGTCAAGGAACAATTCATTTTCGATTGGGGGAAGCTAATTTCCATTGAGATTTGTTCCTAGTTGTCACGATTCAAAGAATCGAATAAATTTTATATGTCATTCTACTTGATTTTCGTAATAGTGCATTGTTGTTTGTTTCCAAAACTTTCTCTTTCCAATAAAATAAATTGTGGATTTGACCCAGTAACATTCTGGTACTAAGTCCCGTGGAGGCACAAGGCCTCCCATTGTTTTTATGAAGTTTTTAATGGCTTTGTCTTAGTTTTCAAAGATTTATTGTTAGGGAAGGATGCTCTGCAGATGTCTGGCCAGACAACCAAGTTTTTGAATAGGAAGGGCACACTTGAACAAAAGGAAAATCACAGTGTACTCATGGTCTTTGGCTTTAAGGAAAATCCTGCTTTCCTTCCATGCCACATCACAGACAAGATGTTTGTTGCAGAAATAACAAGGTAATACAACCACCTGTTGCATTTTTTCCATGAAAAGAAAAAAAAAACAGTTCATTCCTCTGCCTTGGAAAGTCGGAGACTTCGTGTGCAGAAACATCAACAAGATTGACGAATTTGTCGGCCATTTCAAGAAATTGAACCTAACGTATGTTGAAAGGCTAAAAGGGTTCGACCCTAATGAGATTTTTTGAGAACATTTACTGGCAGTTGGCTTTAACAACTCTTTTATCCATAGACATTTGTCCGAAGACATGGACAGTGACGACAACAATCCTACTTCTGGCGATTGCGGCGCAGAGACATTGCAAAGCACGACTGAATTGTACAGACAACAGGGAAAAGTATCCGGTGATAAGAGTGCCCAGTCCCCCACCAACACTCCCAAGAGCACGACATCACGGAGCATCGCTTCAACGGCCCACCCCAGTAAGAAAACAACCTATAAATCTTCGAACGGAGGAGGAGATAAGAACCCTCGCATAAAAATTGATAGTTCTCACAAAATTCCACTGTCGAAGAAGAGAAAAAACAATGCAGGGCAGGTAGACGAACCCGAAATTGAAAGTGAACAGGTGCAACTTGAAATTGAAACTAAGCACATGCACAAAATTGGGTCGTYCGCAGTGGAAATAACTGAGACCAAAATTTTTGATGAAGATGAATCCTTTGTATTCYAGAGCACTGTTTTTGACAACCAATCTAAAAGTATGGTCATTGAAAAGAGAGATGTAACAAATAGTAAAGACAAATCTCGCACAGAGATTAACTTTAGGAAAATGCGGCCATCCCAAATCTCCCTATTTCACCAAGTAACCAGTGATGCTCTTCATGATTCCATTGGAGGAATTGAAGCGGAAAATGCCAGAGTGAAAGAACGCCTCAACGAATTTGAGCAGGCTTTCATTGCAACCCCAGAATTTGCCAGTCCTTTAGCAAAAAATGTGCTTGCTACCACTGCAGCCAAAATGAAATTATCCTCTACCCTCCTTGCATGCTCTAGAGCCCCTGTAGACAATAACATCAACAGAAGAATGAATCTAGTTGAAGCTTGGAGGCGAGTTTAAAAAATGATCAATGTTTCTGTGAAGAGGTTCTGACCCATTTTTCCAACTATGTCGTCAACACATCGGAACTGAAAAGAAGACAAGAGAAACTCCCCTCCCCAAAGCGGACCAAAAAAGTAAAAGCATGCTGGCAAAAGAAAGTTAAGAACCTGGAGCTCATTGTCGAATCATGTAAACATGCCATATCAGAAAATGAAGATTTATTCACAAGCTTGATCCAAATAGACTTAATCGGAAGTACCAACRAGGTTCAAGACCCAAACTTAATTCTTAAATCCTTGTCAATGACCAAATAAGCCTTCCATCAATAACTTGATATTGTAAAGGGGTTGTCTTTCRAAAAGTTTTGCAGCATACTTGAACATCGTGTAGATGAGCTCGAGTGCTTGGTACTGGACTATGTGGGACACAATGAAGAAATTGAACAGAGTCTGCATAGTATTTCAATGGATCTAAGGAAATTAGAAAATGACCTTTACGACAAAGAAATCCATGATGAAATCAATATGGCCCCCATGAGAAGCTACATTGAAGAATGGTTCCAACAGAGAATGAACAACCTCGTCCAGGAAGGGCAACAACTGGTCGACGCGACTCCACTGACCATCGACGACAACAACAAAAACACATCGGCTTCATAGTAAGTCTATACTGACATCTTGTTTTATTTATCAATCCACTTTAAGTCTATACTGTCATCTTGTTTTCTTTATCAATCCGATTATTACCTCTTTAGATAGAAAACTGTAACCAAAGACTCATAACTTTCAATTTCTTCTTTTCCGGTCTTCCTCTCTACTGTTGTGCACTTCTCTTTCGACATTCCTAATTCTTGTACTTATTTCTTTTTATGGTCCGTGGGGCCCCCAATCCCAGTCTATATGACAAACACATTTAAATTTCTAGAAATATGTAACATACATTATTAATTTTTGATAAATTTCAAAGAAAACTGATTTGAGAATGCCTTTATTGTATGCTAAAATTTTGGGTGTCCAGGAACCTTTGATGTTTGTTCCAAAGAAAACTAATTTGGGAATGCTACATTTTGTGTCCTATTGTATGCWAATTTTTTTTTGTCCGGGAACCTTTGTTGATGTAAGGGACGTTACTACTTTAAAAAAAAAYTAATTCAATAATGCCTTTGTTGCACGACATTGTTACTATTCTATTGTATGTTAAATTTTTGGTGTCCAAGATCCTATAATTTGATAATTTTCAGTTTTTATTTTTTATTTTTTATTTTTATTTTTATTTATTTTTATTCTGTTMTGTCTAGAAGCCTTTCTTTTAAAGCAAACTAATTYAGGAATGCTAATTTTTTGTGYTTTTGTCCACGAACCTATGTAACAGATGTTATTACTATTCTATTGTATGCTTTTAAATGTTGATGTAATTTCCAGAAATATGTTACAAACATTAAAATTTCAAAGAAAATTGATTCGGGAATGTTTGTCGAAGAACCTTTGTTGTTTGTTTCAAAGAAAACTAATTCGGAAATGCTAGATTTTTTGTGTCATATTGTATGTTAATTTTTTTTTCTCCAGGAACCTTTGTTGATCTAACAGACGTTATTACTTTCTAAGAAAACTAATTCGGGAATGCCTTTCTTGCACGACATTGTTACTATTCTATTGTATGCTAAATTTATGGTGTCCAAGAACCTATAATTTCATAAATTTCAATTTCTTTTGTGTCCAGGAACCCTTGTTTTAAATAAAACTAATTTGGGAATGCTAAATTTTTTGTATTTTTGTCCACGAACCTATGTAACAAATGTTATTATTATTCTATTGTATGTTAAWTTTTTTGYGTCCAAGAACCTTTTAAATGTTCTTGCACGACGTTACTATTCTATTGTATGCTAGATTTATGATGAACCTTTTCTTGTAGGATGTTGTTACTATTCTATTGTATGCTAAATTAATGGTGTCCAAGAACCTATAATTTCATAAATTTCAATTTCTTTTGTGTCCAGGAGCCCTTGTTTTAAAGACAACTAATTTGGGAATACTATTTTTTTTGTATTTTTGTCCACGAACCTATGTAATAGACGTTATTACTATTCTATTGTATGCTAAATATTTTGTGTCCAAGAGCCTTTTAAATGTTGATGTAACAAATGTTCTTACTAGGAACCTTATTATCTTATTATTATTCTGCACAATGTTTTTTTTGTCCACGCTCCTTTTAAATCTTTCCTGTACTATCAAACTTAGATACTAGGTTTTCTGTTTTTGTCCACGAACCTATGTAACAGATGTTATTACTATTCAATTGTATGCTAAATATTTTGTGTCCAAGAACCTTTAAAATCTTGATGTAACAAACGCTCTTAGTAGGAACCTTATTATCTTATTATTATTGTACATAATTTTTTTTTTGTCCAGGCTCCTTTTAAATATTTCTTGTACTATCAAACATAGATACTAGGAACCTTTGTTCATGTACCACACATTACTAATTTTTGATAAATTTCAAATTAAACTAATTTAGGAATACTAAATTCTGCATAGATACCACATGTACTTCAACTTGCTACCCATGTGTCTGTACTCGATCGCATTTATTCCCATTCCAACTTGGTAGGGACTACACTTCCATGCAACACTTGTTATATTAAGCAGGTTCTATTTATTGCATCCAAAATCCCTAATAGACTATGCTTCCCTTTTGGTAAATGAGTCTAGATTCTAAAATATATTTGAGAGTATATTTCCTATTTTTGTCCCTAGTAATGTTTTATTGTTATTATGAAATGAAAGAAGTTGGAGGTTGTTGATCCGTAATGATGAAAATGGTGTCCTTCACTATTAAATATTGTTCTATGCCATGAGGTGCATTTCTATAATTAATTTCATGTAGGATTTCATACATGATGGCTACCTTTAGGGAGTTGGATCTCACATTATGTTGATAATAAAGGTATGCTTTTTAAAAAATATCTACTCACAATTGAGACCTTGCACTAATTATTATTACCATCTAGGTCACCTTACATGAAGACACGGGAATACAAGTATTCGATACAGACACGACAACCCCCAAAATCAGGACACGGGGGACATGATATATATATAGTTAAAAATAACTGAAATAGACAAAATATTGATAGTAGACAAAATTTACTATGGCAACACACAACATTAAACAGATTTGAAAGACATTTTGCAATAAACATGTATATTTAATATTTATAAATTATGCACAATCTGAACAACCAACTTATCTCATGCTTGCCATACCATTCACACATGTTTCAAACAAAGCTCCTACAAACTTTGATAAGTTAATGGAAAATTAAATTATATGATATATCATTGCTTTAGCAGCATAGTCTTCTTAAAATAGAAGAAATATCAGTCTTTTGAATTACGTTTTGAATGTAGACCAATGTTGGAAAACTCAGGAAATGGGGCCACGGGTATGTAACTAGACCACTAACCATTGACCAACGATAAGTTTTGAGTCTTGACCACTTACAAGTGAAAAATAAACCCACGCAACGGGCTAGTCCGGAGTGAAAAGAACTGGGCAATGGTTGTTGTAGATGACCAACTGGGCGATGGCTGCGATATCCCACGGTGAAGACAACCATGCGATGGTTGCTGTAGATGATCAACTGGGTGATGGCTGCAATATCCCACGGTGAAGACAACTAGGCGATGGATGCAATATCCCACGAGCCAAAGTGAAATCTGACTTCCAATCGATGCAAACAATGTCAATCTTCCTCCACAAACCTATCACGGGCTCTTTAAAATTCAAATGAACAACTGAAATCACAAAACAAAATCCTTTTTATCTCCCGCAGGATGCTTTGCACAAGACGCGTGTATCAAAATCGTGACACGTCCTCAGGAAGGTGTCCGACACGGTTTGGTGACATGTCTTGCACTCATGACACGGCTTGATCATGTGTTCGACACATACCGTAGCGTGTCTTCACGTGGACACAGTGGATACAGACACTTGACCCCTCTTGGACATGCCAGGTGACTTATATTACCATCATTTGTATGCTAATTAGTGTGGGGTATTTGAGAGCTTTACCACCTTTTTTGAATCCTTCAACAATTTTAATTTCACCATTGGAMACTAGGCCATTTACTGCTTGCACTTCAATATTTAAAARAAAACARTGATGGTACCTTGTGATTATCAAAAGAACATGCATAATTGCAATGTTGCACTTCAATATTTGCATGAAGCTAGGGTGCTTTTAAGGGTTGAGGGGTGCCCCACATGAATAACCCACTGTAAAAGCTTCTTTTCTTGATTGTGTAGTAGCGTTGGAAACTGTAATATTTRCATGCCCATAAACCTACATGCCAACATATCTTGCAATTCTTGAACACCAGCCTYCGAGAAGGAATGATATTACAATTACGTTGATGATGACTATTTAAGTTTAGATTATTCCCGTCGAGGAGTTGTGTTTAGAAAGAGATATATACCTAGAATCACAGATCCCAACAGAATTGCTTGTTTTGAATTGGTAGCATATTGAGTCCTAAAGAGGCCTTTTGCCCCATCTCAAATAGCATTTGGAATCTCGCTTATGTCCAACTTCTCTTCATCTTTTCCAAGCATACCAGATGTAAGATAAATGAAAAAGAGTAAGATGATAGATGTAAGAAGTGAAGGTAGATAACATATTTCCTTCTTAAACACAAGGAATCCTTAAAACTTGTGCAAAGATCTTTTCTTTATCTACATCCATGTTGTCATCATACTCATGTTCTTTTGAAGTTGAAGTCTTAAAATTATGGGGTATCTTCTCCAAAAATTTTCAATGTTCAAGGCTATCTCAGAGTACAACTTGGATGAGATAAGGAAAACTCGACAATCTCTAGGATGTTTCCAATCATGCAGGCATGATTAGGAAGTTGTGAAATTGTGTCTAGAGGAAGTGGAGTGTGAAGACTCAAAAAAACAATTGTTATGTGTTGAATATAAGATGGCCAAAGACCTTGACTCATGATAGTTTAATTCAGATTTGGAAATTGCTAACACCTTAGAGAATTATATAGGTACTCACCAAAGCACTTGTCATGCATGATCGATGGCATTTTGTCATGAATATGGTTGTTCTCTAAAAGCTAGTAGTGTGTAATTTTCTTTCTCAAAATAATAGTAGCCCATTAGTTACCTATCCACATGTGCAATTTCAAAATATTATCATTTAAGAAGCTATTTTTTTTCAATTTGTACATGATGGACCTTGTACCACAAAGACTTCCTCCTTACATTCTGTATTATCTTTGACCTTTGAACATAAGTAATCCTTGTCCTTTTTGTTGGACTATATTAGGTTGAAAGCAATCTTTCACATCAACAAGAAAACACTCCATAGTCGAATAAACTACAATATCACTCTTGGTGTTAATGTTTAAGCTATTATTAGAGTTCTTTGCATTTCAATAAATAACAATAGCATAAGATAGGATCACTGAGAAATACACAATCTCAAGAGACACATCATTTATCCTAGGAAACCCTCATGGGGCAGAAAACCCAACAAAACTTCCTTAATATAGATAGCCAATACAATGCCAAGAGATAACTCAAACAAGTACATAAAGTCCTCTCCCAAAGATGCGCCTGTCTCTCCCTCTCTTCTCCAACTGTAGCTCCAAAAATTCTCTCAATGAACAAGTGAGTGTGTGTCTAGGTGAGGTGCTAGCCTCCTTATTTATACAAATCTGGCACATGCGAAAGTGTCTTTTCACTAGCAGGGCTGACTTCTTCTTCTGGGTGGTTATAACGACCTTTATTATATTCTAGGGCCTCTTTGATATATTCTGGGGCCGACTTCTTCTTTAGCCTATTACAATTACATTATGACCAATCTACAACAGGGGATTTGGTCCTTTACAGTAGCTGACATGATCAATCCACAATGGGGATTGATCCAATGATTAATATATCAAATAATAATTAGAATACACTTTGCAGTTACATTATTTCAACACTCCCCCTTAACAAGAAGGGTATTCTTCAACAACATCAGATGAGAGAGAGGCCTTTATCATCAACAACATCAGGAGGACAACATCATCAATATCATCTTGGAACACTGACTGGCATATCTATAAATCATCAGAAGTTTTCTTCATTGACATCATCGTTATTCTCAAAGGAATGCAATCATCATCTGCATCAATATGAATTAGTATAAAACTAATACATCGTCATCATCACAACATGAGGCTGGCTCATCATAATACAGGACTGGCTTTACGTCACAACTGTTAAGCTGGAAGCTCAGTACTCGTCTTGCTTTACATCACAACTATCAAGCTGGAAGTAAGATACTAGACCGACTTTACGTCACAACTCTCAAGCTGGAAGCATAGTACTAGTCTCATCTCATCGTCTTGCTTTACATCACAACACTCAAGCTGGAAGCAAGATACTAGACTGACTTTACGTCACATCTATCAAGATGGAAGCATAGTACTAGTCTCATCTCATCGTCTTGCTTTACGTCACAACACTCAAGCTGGAACCAAGATACTAGACTAGCTTTATGTCACAACTATCAAGCTGGAAGTACAGTACTAGTCTCATCTCATCGTCTTGCTTTACGTCACAGCTTCTCAAGTTGAAAGCAAGATACTGGACTGACTTTATGTCACAACTTTTCAAGTTGGAAGCACAGTACTAGTCTCATCTCAAC
>JASDQU010197056.1:0-19550 GCA_032191745.1 Picea mariana | reverse complement strand
ATTAAATTCCTTAGTTAGATAATGATGATCTCATTATGATGTTAATGGTTTGTACATGAATATGCAGGGTATTTAACATTACTTTTATCATGGCTAAGTTTGCATTGGACTGTTTACTTCACACCTTTCATTTTTCCATTGAAATTAGTATTGAGCTTATACCATTAGAACTGTCCTTTGTTGTCAAGTGTCATTGAGATATCATCCGTCACCACTGAAGGCATTCACACAACCACCAGCATTACATTTGAGTGTTTCGTAGATTAAAGATAGTTTCTTGCTTTCGTAGATTAGAAGAGATAGTTTCTTGTTTTCATAAGTTTAGTTGTTAATCTTTCTTGCTTTCAATAGAATAGATTTCATTTCATGCATTGCATTGAGCATTTAAATTTCCTTTCACGCAAGAGAAATAGTTTTGCATTAGGCATTTAGTTCACTTGCCTCTCAAGCTAGGTAGTTGTTCAATGAGAAGTCTTTGCTTACTTGTCCCTTTGCTTTAGTAGGATAAATAGTTGCCTTTGCTTACTTGTCTTTTGCTTTAGTAGGTTAGTTAGGTGCTTTTGTTTGTTTGTCTATTTTCTTTAATAGGTTAGATAGGTGTTTTTTCTTACTTGCTTATTTATTTGCTTTTATAGGATAGTTGCTCATTGAATGTAGGTTGGCAAGTTAAAGAAGTTTGCTTTTGTCATTTTCTTATTATGCTTAGTAGTTTTCTTTTGCTTATTGTTTGCCTTCCATAGAGTTTTTACTTGCTTTCTTAGGAACTATCCATCAGTCCTTGGCCCAAAAGTACTTAGGTTACCTAGTTTTCATTTTGCCTAGTAGGGTTTGTTCATTAGATAGGTTTGCTTGAGTAGATTAGCCCTAGATAGCTATTTTTCGTAGTTAGACTATACTCCTACCAACCTTTTACCTTTGGCATATATTTTGCTACAAATCTAAGTTTACTTACCCCGGGTTGACAATTTAATTGAGGCTAGTTTAGTGTCTTTTTTAGTACTTATAAATCACCTAACGTTTTGGCGTCGTTATTGGGGAGTTGTCTCAAGATAAGAAGTAATTAGGAATTAGATCATCCTTAGACCTTATCATTAGTTTGGTGGCGGGGGAACTTTAAGACGAAAGGTAAGAACCTGTGCATCTGCTATAGCAGGTTCCCCCAAACCCAATAGTAGTTTTTCTTTTTGTTTGCTTTCATGAATAGACCTGGGAATCAAATGGCAGTTGTTTCTTTTTGTTTTTTCTTTCTTTCATGAATAGGCCTAGAGACCCACAAGGTAGATACATTAAATCAAAATCAGACCTTTCAACCAAGGTTCCTTCCGATCTCTTTGGGGGAAGGAACGTTCCGCTTATAAAATCCGCAGACCGATACCGAAAAATAGGAGCTAGCTCAACCCAAAGATATAAAATAGTCTCTGAAGGGACCAACACAGGGAGCACTATAGAACAAGAAACTGAAGCATCAATCATATTAGGACAGGAGGCAAGACCACTCGAGTCTTCCACAAAACCAAATAATACAACCTTTTCTTTTACACCACCACCAGGGGACCCTAGTTTTAAAGATATCATAGACCCTAAACAGGTGAATCTTTTGTTTGGTAGTTCAGCTAATATAATTATCTCTCAAATTGACACAGAAACTTTGGCACCGATAATCTCAACCGGCTCGAGTAGAGTCCTAGACATCCAATAAGTAGGAAGACCTTTTCATCAAAGAGAAACATTATTCCCTTCAAAGATAAAACCACCTAGGTACTCTCTTTTTGGAAATCAATCCAATATGGATGATCAGGAGGACCATAACAATGTAAGACACGGAGAGGAAGAAGAATCTGGAAACCAAATCGAAACTACCTTTGGGTTTCCGATTTTAGACACCACTCTGATGTCAACATGAAGAATATTCCTCTCTCAGCACTGCCTACCTTTTATGGTAAAAACAGTGAAGATCCAGACACCTTCCTATTTGAATTTGACAACTTGTGCAGGAGCTACAACTATGTGCAAGATGCCCAGAAATTAAAACTCTTTCCTGCCACCCTCAAAGACTCTGCACTAAGATGGTTCATGGGGTTGGGAGAATCCAGTATTAGGTCTTGGGAATCCATGAAAGACATATTTCTTAAGAAGTACCAAGACTACTGCAAGACTAAAGAGTCTCGTAATGACATCTTTAAATTCCAACAGTTAGAAGATGAGACCCTTGAAGACTATATGGAAAGATTTGGTTATATCTCCCAGAAGTCAAAATACCATGATCTCCCAGAGGATGCAGTTAGGGCTCTTTTCCTTAAGGGAATTTCAGAAGAATATTTAGAGATGCTTAACCTGATGGCATCAAGTGACATCTCTCATAAACCATTTGTTGAAATATGTGAAATGTGTAAAAATTACTCAAGGAGTAGAGCCAAATCAGGAAAGAATGTTTGGGACCCTTACAATAGAAGCTTAAAACCAGTTAGTTTAAGTGGTATTACTAGAGCAGAGATAGGGAACCTTCTAGAAAAATTCAAGACAGACATCCTAAGCATAATAGGTTCCCAGTTGGATACCCTTAAACTTAAAAAGAAACAGGAGGAGGAAAATGCAACAATGAGCATATATTTCCCAAGATGCAGGAGGAAGCATTCCTCAAGGGAATGCCCATTAGATAACATTTCAGTTTGTGGCTTCTGTACATAATACCATTCAACTGAGAAATGTCCATCCTTTCCCGATTTATTAGCCATATATATGAGTGGATATCATGGGGAGTCTTCTTATCCACCTAGGAGGCCATGACAGCCTAGGAATCAACCCACATACTCGGATCTACAGTCTCAAGTTCCACCCTATTATCAACAACAATAGTGGAACTCACCAGGTTGGCAAAACTGGTCTATTCAGTACCAACATCCTTGGATTCAAGGATGGAGGGGAGGACACAACCAAAGAAACCCTCAAGCTCCACCTATCCCTATGTCCAACCATCCTTATCCTCAGTTCTCATCGAACACTCTGCAACTTCTGCAAGGTTTTGTTCCACCACCTTTACCTCCTATCCCACAACAACAACCACTACAATTTCAAAATGAAAGCTCCCCAAAATCGACACTATTACCGGCACAGCCAGTGCCAAATCCCAATAATAAGTCCCCTCAACCTCTTAACAATGTTGAGATGCAGGCCTTCCCGACATATGTCATTACTCCTTTTCCATTACAGGAAATTCAACTAAGATCGGGAAAAGTTCTAGATAGGCAGAGACCTTCAGTAGTCATACGGGAAGAAGAAGAAGAAGAAGAAAAAACCACCAAACAACCCACGTATGACACTAGGTGGGAATATGTTATTATCCCGAAGAATCAAGAACCCAAGCTTCCCAAAAATGAACCTTCACAAATTACGAAGGTCCCTCCTTATCCAGACCGATTGGTAATCGAGAAACCTACCACCCGACCGGAATTTGACATTTTGAATGAGTTGAAAAATATTTGTGTCAAGATTCCCTTGCTTCAAGCCATTAAAGTCATTCCTATCTATAGTAAGGTAGTCAAAGAATTGTGTATCAAGAAGCCAGGTAGGAAGCAAAAGGACCCTCCTACAGTATACTTGGTAGGAGGACTCTCTGAGTACATATCAGAGCAGCCAAAGCTAGCAAAATATGGGAATCCAGGAAACCTCGTAGTGACTATAACCATTAATGAGGTCGCCATTGGAAACACTAATAGACCTAGGGGAAGCCATCAATGTTATGACTGCTACTACCTTGGAACAATTACAATTACAACCTCTTCTTCGGGCTGCCCCAACCATTTTGGAATTAGCAGATAAGACTAGGGTTATACCTGAACGGATTTTAAATGATGCCATGGTTACTTTAGCCTCATGGGATTACCTCGTAGATTTTCTTGTCATTCATTCAAAGGATCCTGCCCGAGGCCATCCTATTATTTTGGGAAGACCTTGGCTAGCCACAGCCAATGCATTTATTGGTTGTAGAGAAGGAGAAATGACCATCTTGAATGGTCTCTCTATCCAGAATCTCACCATTTACCCTCCAGCTCAACCTATTATGGAGAATCTATGGTGGCTTGAATGTCCATACGAGAACTAAGACTAGGAAGAACCTGTATTGCCTAGTGACCATGCAAGGGAACTTCAGGAGCATACACCAGAAAATGTGCTAAACCAATTCATTTATGTTATTACATGTGTGGATTTTCCACAGTATTTTCCCCAATTTGGGTACATGTTTGGGGAAGAATTTCAAGAACAATTAGACCCATCCATTTTGTCTTTGACATCTTTTATTTTCGAAATAGATTAGTCTGCCATGTCTTATACTATGCCCTATGAGATTAGTCCAGGAAAATTTTTACATTTAAACTATGATCTAGATACAGACCAACAAAAATAGTTAGTAGATATCCTTAAAGAACAAATAGGAGCATTTGCCTGGGAATACACTGACATGAAGGGTATACACCCTAACACATGCATCCATCATATATACACCCAGGGGGAAGTGACACCTGTTAGGCAACCCCAGAGAAGGATGAACCCAACACTCAAAGATATAGTCAAGAAGGAAATCCAAAAGTTGTTAAATGTCGGATTTATCTATCCCATCTCCGATAGTAAGTGGGTATCCCCACTTGTAGTGGTTCCAAAGAAAGTGATCGGGAAATGGAGAATTTATGTTGATTTCTGAAAGGCTACTCTGAAAGACTACTTTCCTCTTCCTTTCATTGACCAAGTTCTAGATACCTTGTCTGGAAAGAAGTATTTCTCCTTTCTAGATGGGTACAGCGGGTACAACCAGATTCTTATAGCACCTGAGGACTAGGACAAGACTACCTTTACCTGTCCTTGGGGAACCTATGCCTATAGGGTCTTACCATTTGGATTGTGTAATGCTCCTGCCACATTTCAACGAGTAGTATTAGGGATATTTGTCGATCTTATTCATGATTGTGTGGAGGTCTACATGGATGACTTCACAGTTTATGGCAACACTTACCAGGAAGCCTTAGACAACTTAGAAAAAGTCCTCATCAGATGCCAGGAAATGAACCTATCCCTAAGTCATGAAAAATGAAAAATGTTGCTAACTGAAGGAGTGGTTCTAGGACATCATGTTTCATCTGAAGGAATAAAAGTCGATCCTGCAAAGATTGAGGTCATTATTAGACTTCCACGCCCCAAGACTCAAAAAGAGGTGAGAAGCTTTCTTGGACATGCCGGATATTACCGGTGGTTTATTGAAAATTTTACAAAGATTGTTGCACCTATGTTTGGAATATTGATAAAAGATGTTGATTTTGTTTGGACTGAGCAATGTCAAACTGCCTTCGAAACCCTGAAAGCTAAGCTGTCTATGGCACCTGTTCTTAGAGGGCCCAATTGGACTCTCCCATTTCATATATCCATTGATGCCTCTGACACAACAATAGGAGGGGTATTAGGGCAGAAAGAGGACCAACGGTCCTATGCCATTTATTTTATAAGCAAGAACTTGTCCCCTGCCAAGTTGAACTACACAGTCACTAAGAAAGAGTTCTTGGCAGTTGTTCATGCTATTAACAAGTTTCGTCATTACATTACAGGTTATGAAGTATTTGTACACACTGATCATTCTGCCATTAGATTCCTCATGAATAAACCTATAGCTAATGGTCGAGTGACTAGGTGGCTTCTATTATTGCAAGAATTTAACATCACTATGCTTAACCGACCTGGAAAGGATAATGTAGTAGTTGACTTTCTTTCCCGAATAAACAATGAGGATGATGATATCCTTGTAGATGATAGTTTCCCAAATGAGCACCTCTTTGCCCTTTCTGTCAATACCCCATGGTTTGCGGATATAGCAAACTATCTGGCCACTAGGAAGTTACCGTCTCATTTGTCACCTCATGAAAAGCGAAAAATTACTACACAGAGTGCTAATTACTCTTGGGTTGGTCATGATATTTTTCCCACAGGTCCTGATTTGATTATTCGTAGATGTGTCCGAGAGGACGAGGTACCTGAAATACTACGAAGTTGTCATGATGGACCATGTGGTGGCCATTTCACTAACAAACGTACAACATATAAGGTGTTACATTCAGGTTACTATTGACCTAGCATTTTCAAAGATGTTGCCAAGTATGTGAGAAGTTGTGATAGTTTCCAAAGGATAGCTAGACCTACGTCAACTGACGAAATGCCTTTACAGGCCCAAGTTATGATAGAACCCTTCGAAAAATGGGCCCTCTACTTTGTAGGACCAATTTCACCCATGTCCCGTAGGAAGAACTATATCTTAGTTTGTAGAGAATATGTCACCAAATGGGTAGAGTCAAAATCTATATTTAGGGCCATAGAGAAGTCTGTTGTCGAATTAATCTATGAAGACATCTTTACCCTCTTCGGTGTTCCTCATGAAATTGTTACCGACCAAGGCACTCAATTCACTTCCAAGCTAACGAAAGAGCTAACAGAGAAGTATGGGATTAAACATTGTAAATCTTCTCCATACCACCCACAAGCCAATGGTCAGGTAGAATCCACAAACAAAGTTCTGGAAGCCATCTTGACCAAGACTATTCAGTTACATCACCAAGATTGGGTTGATAGGCTCCCAGAGGCTTTGTGGGCATAACGAACTACCTGGAGAAATACCACTGGGCATACCCCTTATGAGCTAGTGTACGGGAAACAAGTACTTTTACCAATAGAATTCCAAGTAAGGACCTTTCGTATTGCCGCAAAATTAGGATTGAACCTGGATGAGGCTCAGAGGCAACGAGCCCTACAGTTGAATGAGTTGGATGAAATCAAGCAAGTTTCCATCCAACGGACAATATTGATCCAAAACCAGAGGAGCAAGTGGCATGACAAGTTTATTAAAAAGAAACACTCCCAGCCTAGTGATTGGGCCCTGTTGTTTGATTCCCGATTCAAAACCTTCAAAGGCAAACTTACCACCCATTGGTTGGGCCCTTACGAGGTAGACACTGTATATGACAATGGAGCTGTAAAAATTAAAACAATTGACAATGGACAAGTCTCCTTTGTGGTAAATGGACACCGACTTAAGTTTTATCATAAGCCCATTTCCAAAGAAGATTTTCTACAGGACATGACAACTGACAAGGCATTGGCCTTAGTAGATGGGGAAGTCCCCCCTTATTCTTGAAAAATTTTCTGAGTTTCCTACTGTATATATGTAAATAGTTTTTGTATTTTGTTAATAAGGCAATTCTAGATATTTCTGTAAGTAATTATTTCACTGGGAGTACACCATTTCAAGGATCTTTCATCAAAACATTGTTCTACTTGAATTTTGTGTCTGCTAAAGCATCAAATGAATAGTGACTTACTGTAATTAGCCATGTTTTTGCAAAATCATCATTTTTAAGGAATTCTAAAGCAGTTGCTCTTGAAACTCTTCACCATTGTATAAGGAAGTGATACCATAACTATCAAGCCTAGAGGTCTCTCGTACAGTTTTTCCAAGAAACCTGAGTAAGTAAGTCAAGTGTCTTTATCAAAGAGTAACAGGGAGGTCTCATTAGCAGTTAGTCATGGAAACATCATAATAATTACAAAAGAAGAAAGTGAGTTGAGCCTAGAGATACCTTTTTGTTCTTTCTCGATGGTACCATCCACTACACACTAAATAGCTTGATTATATCATATCTTTAGATAGGCCATGTCCGCTTAAGTACCCCTTACATCGGGACAATCACTAAGCAATATAACGAAAATCCTCTAACATAAATACCATCCCAATTAAAAAAGAAAACGTTGTTTCAGAGTTGTTCCCCCATCTTCTTGCATAAGCAATTTTATACTAAAATCTTAAAGGATGGAGGGCCAGTCTCTGAGGGTTTAAGAGGCTAACCCACCAGGATACTGAACAGGTCTGCTGCAGCGGGTATCGGCCTGTGGTATGACTAGGTAAACCCGTCGGAGTACTAAACAGGCTTGCTGGCAGCGAGGCATTCTACTTAGCGAGGATGATGATCTGACAAAAATAAATAATAAATCTAAACTTTCCCTGATGTACAATGTTACTTGCAAACAAAGCTGACATGGAGTATGTGTGGTTAAGCTAAGGTTAATGAATCTCATCAATTTTCCATTAGGAAATGACTCTAAGACTATCTTGAAACTCTCTTTCCTACCTCTTCTTATCTATATATAGGATTTCTTATCCTATAGGTGGGGCCATCTCCTAACTGTCTCGTCGGACCAATTTGTGAAATTTCATCTTTACACTTGACATATTGTAAATCTTCGGCTATTGGGGGATACTGACTAGTTTCCTATATTTTTTATTGTGAGGTGTCACAATACTTAAGTGTGGGGGAGGGGTTCATGAGCTGACAAATGATTATTTCCTGGAGAAATGAGTCTTTACAAGAATTTTTGTATTATTACCATGATACAAGTTATTACATTGATAGTCATGTTATTTTTAAATGCTTCACTCCTGTGTCCTATACATTACTGAACTCATGCTTAACAGACCACTCTTTATTAGTTATTCAACATACCACTCTTTATTGGTTATTCAACAGACCACTCCTTATCGGTTTATCGTTCATTACAACCCGTTCATTATAGGTTTTCACATTTGCTATAACTCATTCATTATAGGTTTTGACACTATATGTCATATACAAGAAGAATGAGTAAGCATGGAGCACTCTACCTCTGCTCATTAACCATTATGGTTGTCAAAAACACTTCAAAATTGCAGGCTATCCATTATAAGAGGCGAAAATGCACTTAATACAGGGGTACCGGATGAAGTACCGTATGAGGTGCCAAATGAAATGTCATTTAAAATGTCGTTTGAAGTGCCATTGAATTGCATACCAGTAACTATCCTAGATTCCAGGTAACTAGAATTCAATTATATTTAATTGCATTGGTTGCAGGCATTGATTAACATATGCTTCATATGGTTATGATCAAATGTCCAAGTCAAAAGACTTGGACATTGATCTAAGTACGCACCACTCCATTGCTCCCAAGCTTTCCATCAAATTCAAATCTCCCACACATGGCAGCTCGCGTGCACATGTGGGCAACGTACTCCACCATAATAGCATCCAAAATTGGGCTGGGCACTATATTGTTTCATTTTCCCTTGCCATTTGCTCTGCCCTGCGTTAAGGAATCGCGCCCAACCTCTGCCGAATTCACCCTTTGTTCCAATCGCACTCAAACCGTGCCCAATTTGTGTCTCTGTGTGGCTCAATTTCACCCTTGATTGGTGAATTCAAACTCTGTCACAATGCCCAAGCGATACGAACCCTCCTCCTATGCAGACTTGTTTTCCATTCCAGAATTCGCACAGTGCAGGGAAGTGTTCTTGCGTGTTGGTTGGGGGGCATTTCTGTCGAGTTTGCAAGGCCATGATGACGGTCTTTCTATGCAATTTGCGGTTGGTTTTTATGGCAAGATAGCACATGTAGACTCTCTCAACTTTGCAGTCACAGAAGAGTCAATTGTTGTTGCAACAAAACTTCCCAGAATGGGAGATAGGTGGTTCAAGAATCATCAATTGTCGCGCTCAAGTTACAATAGGGTGTTTAAGCCCAAATTCGAGAGCATTTCAGGAGCGAAAGGGTATGCTAAGGAGTGGATAAAGCTAAAATTGGTCAATCCCCTCATCGTTATCTCAAGGTTAATTACGTGTGAAGGTAGATACTCCACCTTCAAAGCTTGTCACTTTAGATTGTTGACTCATTTTCTGTTCAATAAATCTTTGAACTTTCCCTTTTATTTTCTCAAAAGCTTGGAGAAAATGTCCTCTCAAGTGAGGAAAAATGTGACCAACCCCCACAATAGTCTCTTCCACCACGGTTTGATCAAACTCCTCGTTCTTACCGAACTAGAGAAGCAGGGGCAAAGTTGGGATGCCTTTATCTACCAATTTGCAAATCCTCACTTGACATTTAAGATCGACAAAAAGCCACTTAGCCTAAAAACTATCTCTCCATCCAAGCCGCACTCTCCAAAAACTCCAAACTCCCTTGCACAAACTCCGTCTTTACCAGAACAATACCAAAAGCTTGTTGATATTCCTACTTCTTCATCGGGGAAAAAGACCAAGAACAAAGACCAAAAGAAGCCTATTGTTGACCCCCCAATGCCTTCAATTTCTCTTGATCCTACACCTAAGAAGCCCCAAGACGTAATGCAACAAGACTTTCCCATCATTCCCACAAACAAGAGGGGAGCCAACCGATTTGGTAAGGGACCCTTTCGGAAGAGTACCCAGAACATAAGAACCAAGCCTTATGCAAAACCTCCACCTGCTTCGAATCCTATCCAAGTATCCTACGACCTTGAGAGCCCTCATAAGCAACCTAGAGAAGTCTCTGCGGATGGATTAGAGTTACTAAGGAAAACAAAATCAAAACCTACCTCACCTTTTTGATCTCCCATCACACCTACTTCACCCATGCCCACTCTTGATCCTAAAATTGATAAATTGTCCACATCTCTCAAAGGACCTAAGCCTTCCTCAGTGATCACTGATTCTGCCCCAACTATAGAGGAGATACAAAGGGAAAACCACCAACTTCTCCAACAATTTGAAGAAAGGAAGACAATAGATGCACACCTTCATCATGAAAATGCAATCCTTCAGGAAAAAGTTAACTTCCTTCAACGGTTGGTCGATGGGATGACCCAATCTAACCGCAGCTTAAGAGCACAATTAAAGCAACACAAGAGGCACAAGGCTAAGCCTACACAGCAAGAAGGAGAGGCTTCTAAAGCCGATCCTCCTCAGCAAGCCTGGTTCCGAGGGATGACTTCTTTTGTTTGTAGTGGGACCTGTAAAATCGTAAGTGTGGGGGTAATGTTGGGCCCGAGATATGATCATTTTCATGACGTTATTATACACTTTTTTCCATATGTACATATGTGTTTTTCATCTTTCAAAGGAGCTTTTTGAAGAATTTTATGATAAAATGGTATAATCGGCATGAGGTACGTATAATTCGTGTTTTGTGATTCAATCAAGTTTAATTTATCATATTTTATGGTTTCCAAGAGTTAATTCATGTTTTTCTGCTATTTCAGGGAAAAACGCACCATGGTTCTTGGTCTGGCACTTGATCCAACACCTGATCCTACACTCATTCCAGCACCCAGTATTGCACAAAAACGCAAGGTGAGTTGGCGGTTATGGTATTGGCGGCCAGTGGTGGACAAATCGGGCACATGGGTTTTGTTTTTCATCGTCCCCTCCAGCTACTAAGCTCAAGACAACTCGATTTCAGTTGTCCAAAGAGGGCGATTATTGGTTTCCTCCGTTTTGTTAGTTATGGACGGATTTATTGTAATTTGTCGAATTTAAAGGTGGTTTGACCCTCCTGTGGTTGACCACCTGGGTTGTAAACCTATAAATACTACCAGGATGATAATTAGATTGTTAAACAAGTAGAATAGCCATCAAATTGGAGAAAAACTCATTATACTCTGTTTTTCATTTTTCACATTGCCAAAATAGTGCCAGAACTGCGTTTTTTACTTTCATGGTGAATTCGGCCTGTTGAAGTTTGTGGTGTGCTTGTAGAGGGTAGCCACGACTTAATGGGGATCCCACCAGCAGTCTGGTGATGATTAGTGTGTTGTTTATACATTTCATAATTTAAATTGTCTTTTATTTCCTGTACATGCATGTTTTATGTTTTAATTAGCTAGTTGTGATTTAATTGTTTTATTGTTCTTTTGCAAGTTAGTGTGATGAGTTATGTTAGCATGAATTGGTTTTGTAGGCTAGGGATAGACTTGCAAGTCTCTACACTAACACCATATGCATCTAGATATCAAATTACACTTGTATTTATGATCTTACAATCAAGTATAAAACGGAGTTGTTTTTAGAATAAAACAGAGTTCTATTTGGGTTTCATTTGACATGGATCTTTGATGGATGGATAGATTTAATTCTAGTTCTTAATCATAGTTTGCTTGTCTTAGTTTTAGATAGAATTCATTTGTTTAGTTGTTGGTTAATTGTCAATTTACTTTTTAATAAGTATAGTTTAATTTCTGTTTTTAATTCATTTTCTTATCATAGTTTGAATGATTAAAATAGACATAGTATAGTTTTATTTCACTCAATTTCCTTTCATAGATTAAAATGCAATTAAATTCCTTAGTTAGATAATGATGATCTCATTATGATGTTAATGGTTTGTACATGAATATGCAGGGTGTTGGGGTCCTATAATTATAGGCGACTCGATTCTTCGACTGTTGATTTGGCGTTTCTCCCATGATGACGAAGTATGGCTCGGTTGATTCTGTTTCCTCCCTCCATTCTTTTCACTCGATCCCCCATCACCCTGCTGTATCCTTCATACACACTGCGCCCTCACTCCCTTGTCCTGTGGCCCCATGGACTACTTTTCCCGCCACCCATCCATGAATAAACAAGGCTTAGGATGAACAAAATAACCATAAAGGTAGTTAGATTAACTGATAATGTTAGTATAGGTTAAACTAGATAATAAATAACTAGTTATTAATTAATTAATTAATAATTAATTAATTGATAATTAAGTTAAAACCTAGGTTAGTAACTAGTTAGTATTTAGGTTAATAAACACAAATTAATAAAATAAAATAACATTAGGTATTATAATATGAGGGATTAAATAAAACCAAGAAGCGCGGATGGAGGGTTTGAGCGATTGAGCTGGACTCAAGCCTGGTACGAGGGCGAGGGTTTCCATGGCGGTGCCTGGGGGTGGGACGGAGGTCCCCCCTCCGCTGCTCCCGGACGAAGAGGCTTTTCGAAGGTTGATCAACTGCAAAGGCAAAAGAAAGGCTGATTCGATGATCCCGAAATTCATTAAAAAACTGGAGGAGATCCCGGAAATCGTTCTTCCTGAAGCAAGACCAATGAAAATCGCCCTTGCTCTGGCCCAGTGGGGTCTCGTGGGTCAGTTTATGGGCCTCTGGCCGTCTGCCAAAACCACTGATGACTGGATCCAGCGGAACTGGAAACCAAATCTGACATAAGGGGTTACCTGCTACCCGGTGGGACGTGGGTTTTTCGTTTTCGAATTTATCTCTGAAGAGGATCGGGACCTGATATTCAGGAACGATCCCTATTTTATGGGAACGCAGGGCCTCTACTTGAATAAATGGACTCCGGACTTTGACCCTCTGGTGGACACGCCGAAAGAAGTGCCGGTATGGGTCAGATTACCCAACCTCCCATTGCATTGCTGGGACTCGGAATCTCTGCAAAGGATAGGCAATGGAGTGGGCAGGTACATTGACAGAGCGGACCACAGAGGGCAGTATAATTGTGCAAGAATTTGTGTGGAAGTAGATTTGGAGGCAGGACTTCCTGAAGTAGTTAAAATCTCGGTTGGAACGTGGACCCATTACCAGAAGCTAGATTATGAACATTTGCCTTTCAAATGCAGGAACTGTCAGGAGCATGGTCACTTTCAAAGGAATTGCCCTAAAAAGCAAACCACCGGGAAAGAGGATGTTGAAGGTTGGCAGAAATTTAAAAGGGGGGAAAACTCAAACAATGCCAAAGGAAAAGACAAAAGGAATCAGGAACCCGTAAAAGGCGGTCAACCCTCTCAAAACGCTCATAACGTCCATGACAATCCACAACCTAACCCTAGCCCTGTAGATGGTACAGCGGGAGACGCAGACCCCCCATTGGCTCCGTCGGAAACAAGCTCGCCCACTAAAAGACCCAACCTAGACAACGATTATATTAGTCTGCACTCGAATACGGACACGGAGATCCAGGAAGAAGAAGAAGGAGAAGCAAGCAGCCCAAAAGGCACTCCGGAGCAGCCAAAGAGAGGCAGGAAATCCGAGAAGAAACGCAGAGAGGAACAAGCTAGTAAGGAAGTGGCGCAAGGTATTCAGTATGCTATTCCAGAAATGGTACATACCAAATTAGGAGCAAAGCCGGGGAAAACATCGAAAGGTGGGCTCCCTCCCCCTCCAAATAAATAATGCAATACGTCTCCTGGAACTGCAGAGGACTAGGGAGCAAAATGAAAGAAGAAGCCTTGAGGGACTTAGTAAGGCTGGAAAATCCAGAAGTCCTCCTTGTTCAGGAGACAAAAATGGAGAAGAAAGACCTCCTGTGGATAAGTCAGTCCTTTTGGAAGAAGGGCCCCGGAAAGGCAGTCAGCGCAAGAGGAGCCTCCGGGGGGCTCGCAACCTTCTGGGATTCGTCCAAGTTGGAGCTAGTCGAAGAATTTGACACCATGCACTGGATATACACCAAATTGAACCACAAAGGTTCAGACCACCAGGTAAGCCTCTTTAATCTATATGTTCCCATTTTAATCAATGAGAAGAAAGACTGTTGGGACTCGTTAAGGTGGTTTCTTAATAGTCATCTCACCAAGAATTTAGTAGTTGCTGGGGACCTCAATGTCACCCTCTCGCTGGCTGAGAAGAAAGGGGGCTCTATAGTTCGAGATCCCTCAAGAGAATGGGTGGAAGATTTGATGACAGATTGGGAGCTGGAGGACATCCCTCCCTCAAATGGCAAATTTACTTGGTCTAATAAGAGACTAGGCCCTGGGCATATAGCTGCCAGGCTAGACCATTTTCTAATTCAGTCCTCGTTCCTAACTCTCGGCTTGAGCGCCTCCTCCAAAGTTCTTCCTCATTACACCTCTGATCATAAACCCTTAGCCCTCTCTCTTCGCCCTAGCGCTGCCCTAGGCCCCTTTCCATTCAAGTTTTCCCCCTTATGGTTAGAACAAGCCGATTTTCTCAATCTGGTGCATCACTCCTGGAAAGACCCTGTCACTGGATCTCCCTCCTACATTTGGGAAGAAAAACTCAGACACCTTAAAACCACCCTCAAGACGTGGGCCAAAACTCTGGTCTCGCCTCAGACAGAAAGGAAACAGGCACAGGAAACTTTGGAAAACCATCAGCAGACTATGGAAGGGACTCTCATCACGCAGGCTATTCTCAGTCAGGAAGCGGAAAACCAAAGTTAGTTCCACAAAAGTTGCAGAGCTGAAGAGACCTACTGGAGAATGAAGTCAAGAGCGTTATGGTTGAAGGACGGCGATAAAAACACTGCATTCTTCCACAAACACACTCAATCAAAGATAAATTATAACTCCATTGATGAAATCCACTCGCAGGAACAAGTTCACAGGGATGCGCACAGCATCAAGGAGGCCGCCCATCACTACTTTAAAAATCTGTACTCAGCCATCGAAATGGAAGCTCTGGACTCGCAGGCTTACCCACTATCAGAGGTGCCAGAACTAATCACTGAAGAAGAAAACGAGCGGTTAAGCAGGCCGATCAGTGATACGGAAATTAAAAAAGTTGTATTCAGCATGCATCCTGACAAGGCTCCTGGGCCTGATGGCTACACAGCTCGATTTTACATCCAGTGCTGGAACATCATCAAAAAAGATCTATGTAAGATGGTCAAGAAATCTCAAAACTGCAACAAATTAGGAGGAAGCACTAATTCATCCTTCTTAGCCCTCATACCAAAAGAGAAAGGGGCAAAGACTTTCAACCGTTTCAGACCAATATCTCTCTGCAACACGGGATACAAAATTATCACTAAGATCATAGCTAACAGACTAAAGAAAGTCCTGCCGAAGCTGATCCCGGAAACCAAGGAGGATTTGTTATAGGGTGACAAATCCTTGACAACATCATCCTCGTCCAGGAAGCCATACATACAAGTTGTAAAAAAAAAGAGAAAGGAATGGTGATTAAGTTGGATCTAGCCAATGCCTTTGACTGGGTCCGACATGATTTCCTGTTTGCAGTCTTGCGGAAATTTGGGTTCTCCCAAAAGTTTATGGATTGGATCAAAGCTTTCATCTCGGTACCGTGGATAGCCCCCCTAATCAATGGGCGCCCAGCCAGATTCTTCCAAGCCACTCGGGGGCTCAGACAAGGCTGCCCGCTCTCTCCCATGCTCTATGTCCTTCAAGCAGCGGTGCTTAGCTTCCAATTGCAGAGCTGCCTCTTAAACCGAACCCTTCCTGGCATAAGAGTTACCCCCTCAACTAGCGAGGTAAACCATGCGCAGTTTGCAGATGATACCCTTCTGTTAGGGGCTGCCAGCATCAAAACAGACCGGTATTTCAAGTCGGAACTCGAACTCTACAAAGTGTGCTCTGGCAATGAAATTAACTACCTTAAGAGAAAAATCTATGGATGGAATTGCTCTCCTCGAGAACTGCAGCTTCTGGGGCGCATCCTAGACATGGAAGGCATTTTAGTTTGGGACACCTTTTCTTACCTTGGGATTCTGATTTTCAAAGGACGGGCTATGGTGGCACATTGGTTACCTTTGATGGACAGACTAAAGCTCAAAATTCAAGCTTGGGGAGTTAATTGGCTAACCAGGGCAGGTAAAATAGTGCTAATGAATGTTGTCATCACCTCTCTTCCTATTTATCAATGTTCAGTGTTGCTTGCCCCCAAAACCATCTCCCACAAACTAGATGCAATGATGCGAAGATTCCTGTGGGAAGGAGGTAAGAATTGCGCGAGAAAACTCCATCTAATGAACTGGGCCACGATCAAGAAACCAACCTTGGAGGGAGGATTGAACATACAAGACGTTGCTGGCCATAATCTCGCCATGGGAGGCAAATTACTTTGGCGAATGATCACGGGTAAACGAACCTGGAGCAAGCAAATCCTCTGGAAAAAATACTTTCGAGGCGATAGAGATCGCTGCCTAGAGAGACCCCTCAAAGCTACAACAGGATCCCCAATTTTCTATCTTTGTCAACGCGCTTTGGATTTCTTCAATCCGCATCTCACCTGGATCCCGGGGAATGGAGAAAAAAACAGATTCATGGAGGATTCCATCCTTGGAGATCATCCTCTCTCAGGGATTCAAGATATTAAGCGAATTGGGGATTGGCTCCTAGCCAATAATTGTAAGACCCTCTGGGATATCTCCCTCTGGAACAGTGACTCCTTTCTTACCTAGCAAAGCTGGAATTTGGGGCGCTATCCGGAGGAGCTCCACGCAGAAGCTTTGACCCTCCTAGAGCACCTCCATGGAAAAGCCCCGGTAAGTGCTAGACTCAAAGACAAACGAGGCTGGGGTTCACCTACAGGTAACTATATAGCTTCAGCAGGTTATAAGGCAACCCTAAATATCCCCTGGGTCCCCTCTAACCCAGGGCCTTGGAAAGCAATCTGGAATTTCCCGTCAATCCCCAAAATTGACCATTTTTCTTGGACCTTGACACACAACAGCATACTAACTTTCGACAACCTTAAAAAGAGGGGCTGGGAGGGCCCATCCCGCTGTCCTCTTTGCAGAATTCAAGAAGAAACCCCTGAGCATCTGCTCTTAGAGTGTGAGTTTTCTAAAGAAGTATGGAGTCTTTTTACAGGGGCAGCCTGCCCAATTCTTCCCTCTAAGGCCTCGGCGTTGCTAAGCTTGTGGCAGTCCCTATCCCCCTTCAATCTGAGTAAAAAGAACTATCTCAAAACAGCCTGGATGTGGACTCCCAAACTCACTTGCTGGAAGATCTGGCTGGAAAGGAACAATAGAATTTTTAACGAAGTTGAAATACTGCCTTCCCAGGTGGCAATTCAAGCCAGGACGATGTTGGCAGAAGCCCTCAAAGGCAAGGCCAATCTCATTAACTCGGTTCAGCTCTCGGAGGATGAAGACAGATGGCTTAAGGAAATCATCCAGAATTACACTAGCACCATCCCAATTACTTCTCGGCACTTTCGGAAATGGGAGATAAGGTTGGAGGAACAGGCTTTTCTCCAGTGGAGGTCGTCGCTTAAGGAATGGTCCCTTTTCTTCGACGGGGCCTCGAAAGGCAACCAGGGGCAGGCTGGCGGTGGGGGAGTCATTCTGGACCCTTCCGAAAAAATCCACAAGGAGTATGCATGGGGTTTAGGCCATGCCTCAAACAACCATGCTGAGTTTCTAGCGCTCTGGCAAGGTCTTAACCAGGCGATTAAATCAGGCATCCAGGAAATTAGGATCTTTGGAGACTCTATGCAGGTTGTGGAAGCTCTCAACATCCAAAATCCGCCCAAGAACAGCACTCTGGCTCAAGTTTACAGAAAATCTACTCTCCTCCTGCTACAGTTCAAAGAATATCATGTACATCATGTCCTAAGATCCTTGAACGGACTTGCTGACTCGCAAGCAAATCGGGGCTCTCTCATGCGCAAAGGACTTCTAAAAATAAATGAGAACACGTCCCTTCAGCCCATCCCTTAATCCTTTTGGAATTCGTGCTCTGAAACTCCACGTGATTCGCTTGAAGGACAGGACGAACTCCAGATTCATCATAGTCATGGGGGACGAGAAATCTAGTGCAGAGATATGCACTCCGAATCGGATCGAGGGAAATCCCGAGGAGGCGGCCCTGCTCATCCTTAAATTTGGAAGTGAGGCTGTCTGCTCTCCTCATTCGCCTTGCTGTTTTAGTCTCCAGTCTGTGTTGGCATCGATTCAGAGTGACTGCACAATGGAATCAGCTTCCAAACCAGGGCTCACCCCGAAGGAGCACATTGATCTAATTAGGGCTGAGCTAGAGAGTATAAAGGCGTCTACAGCCCGGCAGAAATGGGAAATGCTATCGCTGGAGATGCAGGATATCAAGGACGACCTTTCCGACGAGATACAAACCGGTTTAAAGGATTCAACAAATATGATGGGAGATCTGGGCAAGCGTCTAAGCAAGCTGGAAATGCAGGTGGACGAACTCACCAAAGCCCTCGGTAAGATATCAGAGGCCACTGCTGAGGCTTCATCCAAGTCAGGGCATTGAAGCTTCGTTGGAGTCTACGAAGATTGAGCAGGGTTATGAGGATCCGTTTCTCAGTTGGGAATGGAAAGTTCACAGTTTCAGAATCCAAGTATTCGGCATGTATCTGTAGTTAAGTTTCATAGGCTTCTAGCTTGAAGGCTGAAAACAGAGCCTTGCTCTGATTTTGAATATGTACGGGTTGGCAGCCCCCTCTGCCTCTTATAATAAAAGCTCATAACCGATTTTGTTAAAAATAAAAAATAAAAAATAACAAAAAGTAATAAAACAATTATAATAAACATTAAATAACATAATAAAACAAAAAACAAACTATACAACATAAAATATAAAAAACAAAATATATATAAACAAAAACAAATATAAAATAACTAAATAAAAACACAAAACATAAATTAATAAACAAAGCATGAAATAAAAAACAATAAAACGTGTAATAACATAAAATATATTAAATACAAAACAAATATTAATAAACCAAAAAACAAAAATTAAAACAAAAACATAACCATTAAACTATCCTAAATCTACCCATACCCCACCTACCTCACGTCACCCCCACCTACCTCACGTCACCCTCCACTCAACACTCCACTCAACCCCCTCACGTCACACTCCACTCAACGCACACCCAAAACTCCCGCTCACATTTAACAACCAGCGCCCCCATCCACTATGCCATACTTCTAAATCAACGGATAATAAAAATTCCGGACCCCCCCTCACCTTCCGGAATTTAACGAGAGGGGGGGGGTC
>JASDQU010197053.1:0-10885 GCA_032191745.1 Picea mariana | reverse complement strand
ATAATGTTTGTTGCATGGTTTAAATCCTTCACCATATTTTCCGTTGGTCAACTGCCATTTTTGGCACTTTGGTGGTTGGCCATCGACCAGTTTGGCAGTTGACCCTTTTTTAATTTTGATTTTTTGAACCTAGCCTTCATTGGGCATTCGAGGGGTGCCACATGGCACCCCATAATTGGTCCATGTGGAATTATACGACTGGCCCCTCAACGCCCAATTGACGTAGGGTCATCTCTTGGTCGACTTAAATGTCAACACCTAGTCATCTACCACGTCATCACCCCAGCTGACATATCACAACCATACTACCATATCATCTTTATGGATGACACATGGCACAATTTTACTGGTCCATTTTGACCCCTGAAAAGGAAAAATCCACCTGACACGTGGAAACTCTCGTGTTGTCACATCATCTATCATATTTCCTAGTCACTTTAGCACGACAACACCATACTACCCAGTTAGCAGACACATCACTCTGCCATGTCAGCATCGTACTGCCCAGTTAAAATTTCATATGGTCTAGTCACTCTGCTGACATCATCACCATACAACCACGTCAACATCTGTATTGCCATGTGGCATCTGTATGGATGCCACATGTCACATTCCTATTCATCCAACTATACCTTAAAAATGCCAAAATTGAATGACACGTGGCAGCCTGTGGTGATGCCTTGTTATCATGTTGATTTCAGCACTGTACAAACTTCGCCAGATTTGTTTGTTTGCCAAAAATTTCATATGGCCATAACTTTTTCATCCAAACTCTATTTGAGGTGTCATTTGTGCCATTACAAATATCTTGTCAAGCTCTTCGACTTGGTGTTGTTTTTGTCGAATTATGGGCACTTTGATTTTTGGCCATTTTTTCCTTTTGACATAGGAGGATTCACTTGGATCAAGCCTCCAACTGCATAAGATCCTATATATGCTTCTTTCTTGTTGTATGACGAAGCTCAAGGTGAATCTTACAACATTTCCTTCTCTAGTGACCACTCATTTTGCAGTGAGTGAAATAGTTGCGTGACTTCATGTTTGTCTCGCTTTCACTATAAAGATCTTTTCTCTTCCAACACTTTGAAACACTCTTTCTATCCCAAGATTTTTGAGGAGATGTTTATTTCCTCTTAAATATCATGCTAGATCTATCACTTTCAGAAAGTCATGGGCCATCATTTTTCCTAGATGGTGTTGGTGATGACCTCAACTCTTTGCTTGAAGAATCCTTTGCTTCTGTTGCTTTTGAGCATTATCATTCACCATAACCCAATCCTACATATCAGGGTCTTCCTTCAATCTCCAGTACTTGAATGATGCCTTGGCCATCAATACCAATACCTCCTCCTTTATACCCCATCTTCCTCAACAAATTCAAGAGAATTCCCTTGGTGTGCCTTTCAAAAACTCCAAAAGAAGCATCATCATTAATAAGGGATGGAATTGAACATGGAGAACTCTTTACCTCCATTCTTGTTTGTGACACTTGGTCATCTTCTTGAAGTTTGACCAACTGTTGCTCATGGTTGGATGAAGCTTCTAGGAAACCACCTTGGTTACCTGGTGTCTGGGGAGCATCCTCTATTATCTGAAAATATGTGCAACCATCAACATTTTCATGACAAGAACCATAACTAGTATACCTTCCATGGCCAAAAGTTGGTCTGGTCTTGGAAGGACTTTCTACTTCCATCATGGAGCATTCCCCAACTTGGTAATCCATAGCTCATAGCTGCAGTCATATTTTTCTCTTTTCTTCTTCATATTCTTGAAGAAACCTCCTCAATTCAACATTCTCTACTTGAATGGTCTGGTTGATTTATTTAAGCTCACAAAGTCATGCTTGCTTCTTTGCCTCGCCCATGGTGATATTCACATTTTACAAAACTAGTGAGACCAACTTTGATACAACTTGATCCAGGAATTTCTGTGAGATATTTCTCTACAAAAATCCTACAATGAGGACCATTTACTGATTCTTAATTGCATGTGAACATGAGCAAATAGTCATTAATAATTGCATATAAAATTGAGCAAATTTTTCATAATTATGTGCATATATGCAATTAAAATTTCTACTTAATCAAGCAAGAATGCAAACAAAAATCACACATAAAATTTGACACCCACGTGTTAATGGAATTCACTAGAATATTCTGGCTACATATCCAGATCTTCTTGGATTACAAATCACTTTATTTTCCTTCCTTTAACAAGGATGAAACCTTCTCACAAAATGTGGCACATGCTCTTTACAGGGAAGAAATCCCAGAGAAACCTTCTCTTATACAAAGATAACTTAAGGCTCTCAAATAAGTGACATTTCTTTAGACACGAGAAGGACTACATTCCTCTCAATGTAAGGCTCTCTCTCGCTCCAAGGGGCCTCCCTTCATAATGCTTACATAAGGAATTTATATAGTTTTCCCTCTCTCCATAATTCAAGGAGACAAGATCCACAATTTTAGGATCTAACAACAACTCAAGGACAAAAATGAGAAAGCATCTCAACCAACCTTAACTTCCCCTTGAGACTAGGAAACCACTTGTGATAAAATGAGGAAGAATCCCAAACCAAATCATGAGACTCCCAACTTCTTCTTAAAATTAGGAAATTGATTTTGCGAGGTAGGATTCTCACACAAAGTAATTTCCCCTTAAAACTAAGAAACTAATTTGTGAGGTGGATTATCACACTTAATTTTAATTTCCATTTTACAAATTAAATGAAAAGTGCATGAGCACATTATGCTAAAAAATATTAATCATTTTTACAATATGAAGCATTAATCATTCTTTTTAAACTTTGTCACCTACCATCAATTAACATTTTAATGATCTTCTCCATTGTGTGAAAAGTAATGAATCCTTGTGTGGAGATCCTCTTGGATCAATTATCAAGTCAATTTTATTCATAACCTTCAAATAGATAACATTATTTGAAGCCCCATAATGAAACATATAACTTATATGAAGGAGAAGATTGTTTACCATCAAGGTAATAAAGAGAGGTGCATGTCCTCCATTCTTCTTTTCATAATTAATAGTATGGAGGATTATGGGAGGGTCTTCAGATTCTTCTTGGAGATCGAAACACTCTTTGATATTATCCCTTTGTGAAGAATCTTGATAAATTCAGTAATAAGAATGGGAACATCAATATTATTTAAGTCAACATTCAATTATGAGTTCTTATTTCCTCCATATAGGGTTGAAAGTGTTAGCACCATCATTTTTTCAGTTAGAGTCGGTCTTAGTTGAGTCAGAGTCCATGTGTCAAAGTGTGTGAGGTCAGGTACCGAACAACGAATGGGTCGAATTCAACAAGTGGCCGGTTGTCCCTTGGAGTTGGGAAGGGATGTCAGAACCAAAACATGTGTAAAAGGGATAAAGGTATTTTCCATAAGAGTCAGATCTTGTCAGAAGAGGATGTCTTACGTGCCTAAGGTTGAGTAAATTTGTTAAATGGAAGTCATGTCGGCAGGCGAAGTGACCATCATCCTCATTATGAAGTAAAAAAGAATGAAAAATCACGGAGCTCGTATCACATATGCTCTGCAACTCTTATCAGTTGTACTTCGCACACTCCGAAGTGTACCTGTCTCATGGATGTACTGTGAAAATATTCAAACTTATTTTAGTCACCATGGATTCAGTGTCCCTTGGCACGTTTTCATCTCTCACCCACCCAATTATAAATTTTGAGCGCTTTGCATGTATTCTGTTCACCAGTCGAGTTTATGCACTGCCTGCAATTCTTCTCGCAAGCTCGGGTCAATCAAGATTACTGCCTCTAGCCCATGCCAAATCCACCGTGTGCAGAATAAATGCATGTTGAACAATGACGACATCCAATAACATAAGGAAGGGTTCACGAAGCAGCAGGAATCCTGGGCCTGAGCCACAAAGATTGACATTGGTCAACAGATATTTGAAAGTCAGGGCATCTTTCGAACATGTCAGATGCATGACCTTTTGTAGAAAAATGCAAAGATTCAACATGAAATTAGCAGAGCAGTTCGCACTCAGGTTTGACAGGTCCTGCACAGTAATTGTAGGTGTCATTTTCCAGGTGACAGAGGAAACTCTATCTTCCATGGCATAGATCCCTTCATATGGTTAAAAGTGGTTTAAGGGCATGCATTTGGACTCGTGTTGTTACAAAGACTTCATCAAGTGAGACTATGTAGGTGGGAAAGTCAAAATGGGCCTTCCAAGTAGATATTTGTAGGGGCATTTTTGGAAGTAATTATGAAATATTTCACCTATGAGGGAAGGTTTGACATAATACATTCACATCCTATTATATTTTTGATGCACTTCACAGGGAGGATACTATTAAATCTTCCATTTTTCTTGCATCAAAGCCTCCAAGAAATGATAGACAATGCCCGAGATGAAGTAGATCCACAGATGAGGAAAATATCGCATGTTTCACTGATTAAATTACTGATGGTGGAGGAACTCAGGAGATTGGGAAATAACTGAAATTCATTCCTACTTGCAGCAGGCATCCCCAAGGATCCAAAAGGAGATTCTCCCCTACCTGCATAAAGGGTAACATCATGTCACACAGAGGCTGAAGAAGGGAGGAATGTGGAGGAAGGAAGGAAATTGGAAGCTATGTCCCCCTAGCATCCAATACCCCGGAGAAGGGGCAAGCCAAGGAAAAAACAGGAATCCAGAGAGACTCGAATCCCGAGTGAGTGTAAAGTCAACCGCTGAAGAGTCACTCATGTGTGATATTTGGGTGGAGCTTGTCGAAGGAACAAGTCAAGAATGTTGGGGTAGAAGGAGGAGGATAAACACCGAAAGCACAGTTGTTCGTGAGCCGTCACAACAGATGAAGCAAGTGCAACTTGCTATTGCTGAGATATACCAGCAAAATAGAGAGCTGAGACAACAGTTGGCAGTAAAGACCCTTGAAGTATCAACATCACAAGGCCATGAGGGAAACACGACTTGGCTAGAGAGAAAACTCAGGGAAGAACATGACATGGTCATACAACTGCACGAAACAAAAAGGGTGTCGAAAGAAAGGAATGTGAGAAACTTCAGGGAATGTGAACCGGCCATAGAGAAAGTCTACGCAGATCTAGCCAGCATGCAGAAGAAGTTGAAAGGGAATGTGGTTCTTCAAAGGAAAGTGACAAATCTAAAAAGGAGAAACTGTTCTCTCAAGAGAAAGCTTCGAGTATCCAAGTTGCAAACGAGACCCGACGCATGATCGACCGACTCCGGTTTTGTCTCCCCAGACATGGCACAGACTTGGACTCTGACAGATACCCATGTGGAAAACATACTACGCATAGTGATGGAATCTCATCCATTACAAAGGACAAGTGTGCATTATACGTGCGACAATTTGAAGAGAGGCATTTTTCCCTAGATAGAGTCATCATTTTGGAGGCACATGCAATGGTATGCAGTCACCCGCCACATGCACGGACCAACAAATGATTGTGAAACAGGGATGAAGGCCATTACAATGCTTGTGAGGAGTCTGAAAGAACACTTGATCATCCACATTCCTTGTGAAAGGAAAGCATCGAAACATCATTCCCTAATGAGGAGATCCTGCTGATGACTGAAACACCATGTAAAAGATGAGAGACTATGATGCGGCTTAGTGAAACCTATTTCTACTTTTATCAAATTCCATTTGAAGAGCCATCTGACAAAGAGTAGTCTAAACCTAGTTTCTATGAAGAGTAGTTAGAGCACAGGGTAGTCCAAGCAGCACACCCTTTTCTATATATTCCATATTTTCAATGTAAGTCAGGCTGGTTGGAAAAACAGTGTAGATAGTGACTATTGATTGTAGTTTTTTGATCCGATTGAGATTTAATGCAAAGGTATTGAAGCTTTGATGAAAATGTTCTATCGGTGGCAGTCTGATGTATTGTATTCTTTCTTTGCGTATGTGATTTCATGTGGTCTTTATATTCACATCTGTAATTTCTGTCTAAATTAGAGCATGATTTCGAATCTAGAATTCACCGCACATTGCTCTAGATTCATGCCATTTAGACACACTGTGTTTCTTCTAAGTTAACTCCGAATTCATCCCCAACGGTGCTCCAATTTGCTTCATGTGTTTTTATCTCACCACACACAATGATTTTAAACTGAAGATTGTTTCTCATTTATCCTTTATCCTCTTGAGTTCAGTCGCTGAGTCATTTGTTTCTATCTTTTTCTTAAATTGACTCCATAGCCCAAGGTCTTGCTTGTTTTCTCCAATAGAACCAAAAAATATTATTTAAAGGTGTTAAATCTAGCCCAGAATTTAAGGTTATATCCTATACAGAGATGAAGTCTCTAGAGAGATCCCTCTCTAGGTCCGAAAGGCTAGTTTCGAGCCTCAAAGTTGGTTTGTAGGTTTCCTATGTCATTCGTTTCCTCAGTCGAACGGAGTTTACAGAGCACTAACAGAAAGGGTAAGGATAGGGTTCACATTAACATGCTTAGGTTGTAAAGAATTCAATGAGTGAACCCTAAATTTATCTCTAGATTCTTTATCCATGGCATTCAAAATACCCTTCTTATCCATAATAGAAACGTTAGAAATATGAAGTTCCCATTTTTCTTTAGTAATATCAAAGGTTGTGGAGGGATCAAATTCTTTAATCCAATTCATATGATCAAGTTCAATGCAATTCGACTCTTGATAACATTTTGGTCCCTCCTCAAACATATCTGTTTCATTCGATAGAGTTGAGTTTTTATTGCCATGTTTGTTAGGGGAGTCCTTAATATTAGAGGCTGCATGATTATATTCTATCTCATATGCGCACCCTTGAGCTTCCAAAAATCCCTAATCACCCTTCAAAGACGAGGACATAGTATAAGAGAATCACTTTGGTCCTTGATCTAATATCAACATGGAATTTTTCTATTGTGGCATTGAATCTTGTATTGAATTTGTTAATTAATTTGAGCTCTTTTATTTTGACTCAATCAAACTAGGATAAGAGAAATTTACCATTTTTTTATTTTCCCATTTTCAAGAAAGCATCGTGAAGATATTGGATGGTTTTATCAAGAAGATTATTATACCATAACCCAACATCCTCTATCAATGATGAAGATAAAATTCTCATAACCACATCGTCATATTGGCACTCATGGAGCGCAAGGGATTTGTAGAGTAAGGACAAATATTCTTTAGCAAAAGCATCTTTGTTACCATAGAACTTAGACAACCATCTGTCTACATCCTTGGGTAAATCATGGGAATATCCTTGAATTCTAGTCATGTATAAAAGTTTAAAAATATTGGAGACATGTGGTTGAATAGACATTTGAGATACAAAAGGGTTACTAGGATATATTTTTCTATGGGTTCTCATGGATCTTAGGTTCAGTGGAGTCACCAAATGATCTTTTTTAAACCAATATCATCAATAAAAGGGAATTCTACACTTAGTGGAGTCACTAGGTAAGCTTGTTGGAGTAAGGCTTTGAAGTAAGCTTACCAAAAACAAGGCTTATAGAGAATTCACTTAAATACCATGAAAAAAACATAAATACTTGGAAAACACCACTTACTAGACCAAGTCACTATGCATGAGGAAACCCTAGTTTCATGAAGCATCCACAAAAACAAGAAAATCATCCACTAGATCATTCTTCTGAAGGTGAGCATAAGTACTCCATGATGAATAAAGAGAAGAGAATAAAAATGGTGATGATTCTCCACAATTGTGAGTTTTGATTTGAAAAATGAGGAGCATAATCCTTCTTATATGAGGCAAACCTAGTGCTATAAACCCTCAAAATCCCCTAAAACATAAAATATCCATGATACAAGTTGGATAGGTCATGGACGACCCCACAAATAGACTCAATCATAAAGATATAATGATAATACATAAAAAAGTCCTCTCAAAAGGTGACATGTGTGTTGTAGAAGCCTCTGAAGGCCATGACGTTGTGCTCTAAAGGTGAAAAGGTGCCTCCAAAGGCCAGGTCCCTCCATAAAAAGGTGCAAGCATCACCAACGGTCATGTCTCATCACCACAAAGTGCTAACTCATCATCAATTAGGGTGCTCCCATGCTAGGTCATCTCATCAAGAATCAAGCATATGTCATGATCATAAATGAAATGTCCAAGGGATAGGGTGTGACATTATAGGTGAAGATGGCTCCATAACCTCTCCAAAGCTATGTGACATCATCCAATCAAACCCTAATCTATTCAGGGGTGATATTTTTAGTCCATGGGGTTTCCTACACTCTAAATGGACCATTTGGTTGTATTTGAAATATATATGCTCATTTGTTCAATGTCCAAGGTCCAAGAGGTGTAGGGAGTTTCCCCATGGTATGTACAATCACCAAAAGGTGCAATGCTTTGCATAAAGTGTGCAACATCCTCAAAACAATGTTCAACGTCCTGGGTATCATCATGAAAATGTCCTCCAAGAACCATGTAAAGAGCGCATCAAGATCAAACAAAGTCAACAAATTCAAGTGAAACCAACCGTCACAAAATACTATATTCATTAGGATTATACAAAGTAAGATATTACTTAATACATAAGACATGTAAGCAATTCACCCAGGTTTATTCTTCAAACTTCACACTAGATTAAGACCTTATGAAATTTTCCAAGTTTAGGCATGGGAGGACCATCATAAGACCTTATTAGGTGTGTCAGTACCCAAGTAGAGGAGTATTTTCCAAGAAACCCTTCAAAGTGTAAGTATACGTGAATGAGGTGGAAGGGGTTTACTTCGTGGTCATGGTGTCATTGACATGCAAGGACATGTGGGGTTTCATCTCCATGATTACCTTTGTAGAGGGAGTTCTTGCTTCTTGAGATACCATTTCCTTGACAATGTGTATTCCAAACCCCTTTCTTTCCATTTGATACTCTTTTATTTCTTTGAAAGTCCCATTTTCAGGTTTCAAGCATTCTTTATTTTTCTTGTTGGTATGAAGTCCTTTTAATTGATATTTATTTAGTGTATTAGGACTAGGGGTGATCACCTCATAGTGAGGGTGTAGAGCTCAAGATGACCTATGGATGTTGAATTGGTCGTTTATATCCTGTTATTATTTCCTTTTTAAAATGCTTTCTTTTTTTATTCTTTAGTAGCTGCATGAACCTCAACATGGTATCCCTTCTTCTCATAGGAGGATCAAGGTACATTCCATTTTTGTGTACATGTAACATCCATTCCATAAAGATAAGAACAATGTGGAAAACCCCGAGATGAAAAGTGTTAAGTAAGATGATCACCAAGGTGAATCAAGAAAAAAATCATAACTTACAAGAAGTCATGATCCATTATTTTACTTCAACCCATGATTCTCACCTAAATTCCTAGTGCATTAAATCTGACACTTTATATGAAACAATGAATAAGAGTACATCATGTGTATTGGGTCACCATACTTGGATGAACCATTATAATCAAGTGAAATGCATTGATATGTGGAATCATGAGGGGGGGGATCTGAGGGGATGTTGTCAGTTGAGAATACTGATCATTATCATCATCGAGATCACTATCTTCATTGCAAGATATTAGACATGCTCTCCTATGGTTACCCCTAGGTGAGAGAGGGCGTAGTAGGCCATATAATTAATTAAATACATGCGGGACAAGTTTATGATATGAATCTAAAATATAAAGTTGAAACCATGGAATAAAGAATCACATGAAAATCCCAGAAACAAGATAAAAGTAAAGAAGGTGAACAACCCATCTCTCTATATTGTTGTTATGTCATTTTTATTGAGAAGAAGAAGAATTTTTTTAAATCACTTCAAAGTGTTACCACAACTTGATACATAAACGGTAGGCATGTGGTTCATTTTCACTGCCAACATAGATCACCATTGCGAAGTTTAAATGTATTTCCTTTGCAATTCACAAACATTCTAAGATCATGCCTTTTTTTCTTTGTTCAAATTTAGTTTCAATGCTTGTTTGTTTGATTATGGTACTGTTGTTCCTGAGTCTATACTTAAGGCTTAAAAGTACAGTGTCAAGGCATCTGAAAGTAGGTGAAAGATGGGTAAGAGAGTAATGTAAAACTTTGGTAAAGGAAACTAGGGAAGATTTCTACGTTGGCATTGTCTAGCTTCCAACTATTCCTGAGTAGTTATATCTTGTTCAATGGCTGCCCATGAACGTTCAAGTTTGTCCCGGTTATTAGCAATTTTAAGGATTATGTCAAAAAGGTTTAAAGCAATATGCGTTTGGTTCGATAGTCCGGGTTTGATATTAGGTTGTGTTGGTGCAGGGACAATCATGGAGGAACAGTAAGAGTAGGAAAGGATTCAAAGAGAGATTAAATGCTGTCTCAATTTGGTCAAATAAAAGAGAATTTTACGTTTTAAGAATAAAATAGGAATGCAAATTGAAGGCTCTTTCCCGTAACTGTATTATATTTTAATATAAAGGTGTGAGGTGAGAGAAAAACATTTAGCTGCATATAATGCAAGGTTCCTGTCAAAGAGAAAACTCACATATAAACAGAAGAGGAAATTAGTAAGGAAATAACTGACATAGCAAAGAATATATGTAGAATTCTGAAAGTGCAGATTGGTCTTACACCCGCTGATAGCTGGTGTAGAGGAAAGACAATAAACAATTACAGAAAACTGAAATCCTTTCGTTATAGTAGTGGTCGTACTAAAGTATAACGAAGCACATCAATTATGAATAATGGAATGAAATGAAGCATGAAATACGAAGAAACAAACTTGTCACACAGTCTTGACGGAATCGAGAATCTCCAGATTTTCTTATATTAACTTCTCGAATGGAAAAACTCTATTACAAACGACACAAAAAAGGTCTAGCCCTATTTATTTCTTTCTGTGATATATTTATACAATTTTACAGATCATTTAGAAACTCAAC
>JASDQU010197050.1:0-19494 GCA_032191745.1 Picea mariana | reverse complement strand
TCTTTTAAGTTCTGTACATCATCTATAATTGAGCACCAACTCAATGTGAGGCTACTACCTTTGTTTTACAAGCTCCAACTTGTTTGAGAGCACCAACTCTCTAGTTTCTCTAGCACCCACTAGAAGGAAGCAACAACTCCCTAAGTGTTCCAGTACCAACTGGATGGAAGCACCAACTTCTAGTCACACAGGCACCAACCTGTATAATAGAGAACAACTGTTCTCACTTGCACTACCCTACCACCTTGGTTTTTCTGGCTGCAACCAGATGGAAGCTACAACTCCTTGTGTTCAAGCACCCACTTGAACCTCTGAGGAAAACAGTCCTCCTTAGCACCACGCTACCTACCTAATTAAAAATAAATGATTGAATAACCAACAACACAAATAAATCGATTCTTACCACTTCTTCTTTGTTCTGTAAATCTGGCCTACTTCTAACTATTCTGCAATTCTTCTCTTCCTCTGTCTGTTCTACAATTCTGCTTTGCTTCATGTTCTGCAATTCTTCTCTTACTTCTGTCTATTCCTCATCTATTACTCATCTCTGAGTTTTATCTCACACTGCGCATATTGTCAGTCTCATACTGCGCATACTGTCGGTCTCATACTGTGCATACTGTAATTTTCCCTTTCTTACAATTCAATTCATTTTTCATACAAAACGACCAAAATTTCATAGTCGTCTCATATCTTGTTTTATTCACACATGCCTCAACAACCGAATCACCAACCGATCAAGAATCATGAATCATCTTTGCTAACTAAATCGTAATTGATCAATTAACTATGAGGAGAAACACTAGCCCTCCAATCATATTCGAATTCACCTGCACCTTTGGATTACAAGAAACAAAATGTCTTTCGCATTCTGTATTTCGGAAATTCGCGATTTCACATGTTGTGAATTCCTGTTGCGAAGCATCTCGACTCTCCAAGTCACGATCCCCAAAATGGATCCAAATCAACAGTACACAAAACTTCATAATCTGATCCCTTCTTTTCCTAATCAAACGGCTGATGGGATTTCGGCATTTTTCCCTTCAAGTCTTCGAGACTGACAATAGTCCCTTTCGGCATTTTGCGATTTCACATGTCGTGAATTCATGAAACTCCATTTTGAGATCCCCGAAAATCCATGTCACAATTTTTCATTTCAACATTTCACGATTTCGACAATTCTTGTGATGAGATATCTTAACGCTCCATGTCACAATCCCCGAAACTTTGAAACTCCATGTCACGATCCCCGAAACTCCATGTCACAATTTCTCATTTTGGCATTTCGCAATTTCTGTGGTGAAGTGTTTCGACACTCCAACTCCTGGTAACCGAAACGTACACCAAAAGGTGTTTTTCGCATTTCAACATTTAGGCATTTCGATGTTCCTGTGGTGAAGTGTTTCGACACTCCAACTCCCGGTATCTAGAACTATGAAATGGAGTTATTTCCCGGTATGTGAAACTCTTTGTTGATGTGCTTGTTTCAGGATTTCAGAGTTTTTCATTTCACAACTTCGGGACTCCTGTGATGAAGAGTCTTGACTCTTGACTCCTCCAACTCTCGGTATCCGGAACTCCGAAATGGAGTTATTTCCCGGTCTGCGAAACTCTTTGTTGATGTGCTTGTTTCGGAATTTTAGCGTTTCGCATTTCATGAATTCGGCACTCCTGTGATGAAGATTCTTGAGTTTTGACTCCTCCAACTCTCGATATCCAAAAATCTGATTTCCTTGTCTGCAAAACTCTGAAATGGAGTCTTTGACATGCTCTGATCTATCGCATTTCAGGATTTCCTGTCGTGAGTTGCTTCCTTGACTCCTGGAGTTTACGGTTTTGATCTTGCCATGCGATCATCGTTGCGTTGTTGGTCTTTCCACTTTATCTTGTTCATCATCATCGAGCTGAGATTTCCATCAATGACAAACAAATAATCTTCCTTCTGTCTGCCCGTAATAAATATGCCAACGGGTTGGAGAGGAAACTCTTCAAGGCCATTAAATCAAACATTGGAGTCTGAGTTAGGGAGTGTCAAAGTCTAGTATCGTGAAAGTTATCTGGGACCCCCCTCTAACATAGGGGCTAAACACAAGGTCGCATGTGGAAATGCAACATAAATAACCCCTCCAAAGATGGACCAATTGTAGTGGAGAACACATATAGAGGGCTTGTCTTGGGATTCCGTCGATTGCATTTTCCACGGAGCTTCATGGGTCTTGAATCCATTCGAGGTCCTCAGTTGTCTTCTCGACCACTTTCCTTTGATACCCTTGATAGGTTTCAGGCTCGATACCCTACTCATTGTGGTCTACCCGACTTTCGACTATACCCGCCTAGTGACTGTTCGCGCGCTGACAACCTAGTTGCCTATCGTTTTAGAGGCATACACAGGTGACTGCGGGGGTATATTGCAGTACCTAGGATAGAAATCAGGCCATGCTTTGCAAAGTATACCCAGAGGGTGCTTCCATTTTCAAGTTTCACTTGCACTGGTAAGTTTCTCTAGTGTTGGTTATTGTAACTATTCTTCCAACTAGTTTAGTGTTTGCTTGTTTTATCTTGGAGGGACGTTTTTAGTGTGTGTTGTTTTTTGAATAAATAGAAAGCCCTAGGGTTTCTTTGATCTTCTCACACAGTGGAGGATCACGAAGGCTTCTGGGCCTATCACTGGTTACACTAGAGCCACCTATGTCACCACTAAGGTGAAAGATAGACCAACAAGGGTCTTTTGAAGCGATTGGGTCATAAGAAATTGTACCCAACCAACATCCGGAGGAAACAACTATTTTAGACTTTGGAGTGAAAGCTATTGGTCCATCCGAAACTCCAGCCACTGATCTTTTGACACCCATCATAGTACTGATTCACCCTTATGAGTGCCAGACAGTGTTGCACGCAACAATGGAAACAAATGTTGTCACTTCTTCTGGGAATTCTTCAATTCCCACTACGGTTGTCACCACAGGAGATTTTCCACCTCCTAACCCACCGTCATGGGTCCAATCCACCATGGTATTGACCACCTCTACCTCGAACAGTGGTCCAATCCCGTCTATGGCGGCGGCCATAGCCCCTTTCACATCAAGTGTGACAGGCCCCCAGTTCTTATACGGGATGCCTAACTCAGGTACAAGTCCTGTACTTTCCTACTCCACTTCACAAACTTTAGGTCTGGGGGAAAGGAGCTCTAACGCTCCTCTGCAAGGCCACATGGGGGGCACTTCAGTTCCTTTTAACGCTTTCCCTTATGGGGGAGGTCATATACCTCCTTCGTCCTCTTCGCTCAGTGGCACCCACCAGCAATCCGTCAAGCCACCTACACACCATAGTTTATTTGGAGCAGGGAGTCAAGGACCACCTTCTCATAATATGTCGGTAGGTTCGACACCGTTTTCTTTGTTCGGTGCGTTTGGTAACAACGCTATCTCGTCAGCTACTTTCCCGATTGGGGGAAATCCCGGTTACGGACAACATATTCCTATGCAGGGTACTATTCCTACACAGGGGGAAAACCTAGGAACTTCTTCCGCATCAGGGCCTTGGAATTATTAGCAGGGAATAGTTCCCTTGTCAGGAATGTCAATCTGGGGAAATTATTTTCACAACCAATGGAACCCCAGACAAGGTACTATGCCTATCCCCATGGGATCGGCATAGGGAAACCCTTCCCAAAGTCCTCCGAATGTAATGCATGCCCAACCATCTACGTCCTATTTTGGGAATCAGTCGATGATGTCTCCTCACATGCAGAATCCGTACGCTGGTCATGGCCATGGTTTTTACTAGAACCCAGGCCAGCGGCCAAACTTTTCCTGGCAACCTAGTGCCAGTCAAACTCCAGGTCCCTTTTTCCATGGTTATCACCAACAACCCAAACTACCTTTCCTGGCAACCTTGCATTTGCTAGACTTGACAAGGTTGTTGAATGACCCTATCTTTCATGATCCGAGTTGGCCCCCTATGTCGACGAAGTTTCCTTTGGACATACCAAAGTTCGAGGCCAAGCCTAACAAACATCCAAGAGATCATGTGAGCACCTTCCATATTTGGTGCTTGTTTATCTCATTGAAATATGACTCCGTACAGTTGTGATTTTCTCAACGTACTCTCATAGGGAGTGTCCCGAAATGGTACATTGAGCTTGACCGCTCAAGATACTCTTCCTTCGGCGAATTGGCAATGGCTTTCCTAAACCATTTCCAATTACCTGTGAGATACAACGCTGGAACAGAATTGCTGGCCAATTTCGCACAGACAAAAGAAGACCATATCTCTGATCACATCTGAGAATGGAGACGCCAGAAAAGTTTAATTAAGGTGCCAATCCCACCAGCATTCCTACTCGAGTGGTTCCTTAAGTATTTCGTCCCACAGTTATCCAAAGACATTGCAAGGTCAAGAGTATTTTCCAAAGAAGACACCATCATGAGAACTAAACAACTTGAGCTAATCTATTCTCAGTCTGTTTTATTATATGAGATCTTTCCAGATGCGCCACACTCAATACTTGATAAAACCAGATAGAGAGTTGGAGCACATGCCGATGGTATTTTTGGTTCATCACAAACAAATCGCACTGAGCAACTGACGAAGCAATTGCAACAATTGTCTATACAACACATAACGTCCAACCAAACTACTGTTTTGGTTGCTCCCCCTACTAAAATGTTGGATGTAAACACAGTGCAATCGACAAATCCAAAGGACACCCAGCAGCCTGAAGGAAAGAAAAAACAACAAAAGAAGGGTAAGGGGGATAAGAAACCCACTAATAATGTTGGTGGGGGAAACACTGAGAAATGGAAGGTGAGGTATCTGTGTAACCTGTGCGTGGAAGACCACCCAACCCAGCAATGTCCTCGGCTTTCAAAGGCCCAAAATTTTGTGACACAGCAACAACCTTTCGTGTTAACCAATCCATTTCACCATGGGAAAAACCTAACCCAAGCCTCTACAAGCATGGAAGGGGGTAGTCAAGGACCCTCTCCGTCTTCAAACAATCCCACATTCATGAATGTGTATATGATGAAGGGTGATGCTTTTGTATCAACTAGAACACATGACTATAGTAAATCGAGCACTTCTGAGAAGGGAAAAGATGTCGAACTCCCATCTCCTCCTCTCCAGATCGAGAAAACTTTGGGTGAAACAATGACACGCATCCCAAAAGGCACGTTCAAAAAATATTCTCACAACCCAAAACGCAAGGGCCACCCAGAACTATTCTGTGGTGGAGGATTTGTCTCAAACCCCTTGTGCGATGTCCTCTTTGGAGGTCCTCCAAAGCTTCCCTTCCTAGAGGAAAGATTTGTTAGCCTCTTTAGGATCTACCAAGACATGTAATCCGGGTACAATCATGCTGGATACAACAGAGTTAAAATCTCATATACCTTACCACGTAGCATTTCAGATAGTAGTGGCTCACCCCACAAAACATTTTACTCTGAATATTTTCTGCACGGTGGTTGATGAGGGCGCCTCGACATGCGTTATGTCGTTGGCATGTTGGAACGCCATTGGCCAACCCGTTTTGTCTCCGTCAACTACTCTACTCACTGCTTTCAACGGTCGTTCATTCCGACCACATGGTATCATTCCCTCTTTCCCCGTGCAGTTAGGATGGAAGATCGTGTGCATCGAGGTAGAAGTAGTCGACACGTCCCTCGACTACAATCTTTTGTTAGGAAGGAGTTGGACTTACGCCATGCAAGAAGTGGTTTCTACAGTTTTCCGGGTCTTGTTGTTTCCACACGAGGACCGGATTGTGACCATTGATCAATTGTCTTTCTCTAGAACCAACCCTTCATTGGGGGTATCCGCGGTATCGATGATTGATAATCCCCAACCAGGCGTAATCAACGTAGGGGTTGGTTCGTGCCCATATTTGATGGGTACCTTTGATTACCCGCCCCCTCAAGGTGATGTCAAGTTCATATCTGACCACCATAAGGTTGATATTTTCCAAGTTTCGTCATTTTTCACAACTTACTTCAACGATCTATGGATACTCCTTCCCCATCGGCCACGATGGAAGGGACAACGCACCCGGGCATGTCCATGCCCTTGTCTACAGTTGAAGTAGCATACTCTTTAGTCTAGTAAGCTTCGGCCGACACAGATCCAACTTCCGCACAAGAGTTAGATCCGAATCTAGAGCCTATTTGGGCTCAAGTTTCTCTCGCTAACACCGATTCATTAGACTTAGTCTTGCCCTCCGACGAAGTAGTAATTGAAGCAATGACTAGTCTGGACAAACCCTGGGATGATCTCCATCACAGATCATACTTTCTCCCAGAGTTAAGAAGAATCGAAGCTAGAGAATTCATCTTGGCTATGACTGGAGATAGGTCTTGTCCTATTAATCCCTTAGCTACACATGAGGTTTATGCCGAGGATAATATAGAAACTATCATTGAAACCATACCAATCAATATCTCCAAAACCCCTGGCATCATGGAGAATATTTTCGTCGATGCTAACTGTTCCCCTGGAGAGATTCAAATCCACACAAATCTATTTAAATAATTCCGTGACATTTTTTTCTGGTCTTACGAGAAAATTCCAGGCATCGGTCCAAAAATAGTTGAACATGAAATCACAACTTATCCAGATGCCAAGCCTGTTCGGTAGAAGCTTCGTCTAGTTAATCCCAAGAAAGCAGCAGCCATTAAGGTTGAAGTTGAGAAACTGCTAAAAGCTGGTTTCATCTATCCTATACATTTGACCCAATGGGTGTCAAATCCTGTGTCGGTCAATAAGAAACATGGCACGATTCATGTATGTACGGACTTCGGTGATTTGAACAATTCCTGTCCAAAAGATAATTCTCCCACACCATTCATCGACCAGATAATTGATGAATGTGCAGGTTGCAAGGCCTTCTCTTTCATGGAAATTTTTTTGGGATATAATCAAATACAAATCAAACCCGAAGACCAGCACAAAACGACATTCATTTGTCCATGGATTACATTCACTATCGTAAGATGCCCTTTGGTCTCAAAAATGCTGGAGCAACCATTCAGCGGGCCATGTCTTTCGATTTCCATGATCTCAAGCATATAGTCGAGGCCTATTTAGATGATTTAGCATCTCGATCTCTCAAGAGAAGGGATCATCCCACACACCTCCGACTTATCTTTGAGCGATGTCGCTACTTCCAGATTCACTTGAATCCAAACAAGTGAAGCTTTTGTGTAACATCAAGACGTTTGTTAGGTTTCATAGTGTCAACAACAGGGACCATGGTCGATCCTCTCAAGGTTGAGGCAAAAATTCAGTTTCCTCCCTCGTGCACAATCCTTCAACTTCAGAGACTACAAGGCAAGGCGTTTCATCGCTAACTATGCCAAGATCACAAAGGGATTTATGCCCTTACTGAAGAAAGACATTCCTTTTTTATTGGGATGATGTCACTCAATGCTCTTTCAAAGCGTTGAAAAATTCCTTCACAACTGCCCCTCTGCTTTGACCACCTAACTATAACAAAGATTTCTTATTATACCTGGCTACAACAGAGTCAAGCATCAGCATGGTCTTAGTTCAGGAAGATGATTTGTTCTCAGAATATGTGATCTATTACTTGAGTCGAGGCCTAGTCGGACCAGAACTCAATTATTCTCATATAGAAAAACTTGCGTTGGCATTAGTCCATGTTGTTCAACGGTTCCATCATTATGTTCTGTTTCGCAAGACCACCGTCATTGCCATTGTGAATCCATTTCAATACATGTTGACACGATGGGTAATAGGTGGAAATATCAGTAGATGGATAGTCGTCCTCCAGGAATTTGACTTAGATTTTGTTTCAGGGAAATCAAAAAATTCACTGGTTTTTACAGAACTTATTTCGGAACTTCTGGTTGAGTCAGGTGACGTTGTGCTCGAAGAGTCGCCTATCAGAGGAGATATGTTTTTGATCACATCTTCGGATCCCTAGTACAGAGATATAATTATCTATCTCTAGAATTTGAAGTGCCCCACCTCTGCTTCTCATGATGAGCGTCACCGTATACGCCATAAAGCCAAGAATTATCTCATACTCAATGATATGTTGTATCGAAGAGGTGCAGACTGCATCCTGTTCCAATGTCTCACTCACGAAGAAAAAGTTATCGTGCTTAATGACTACCATACTAGAGCATGTGGTGGTCATTTGTCTGGGTTGGAAGCAACCCAAAAGATTTTACGACCAGGTTACTTCTGGCCGACACTAATCAAAGATTGTATCGAATCGGTCAAGAAGTGCCACCCATGTCAGATCTTCTCTTGGAAGATGAGGGCACATCCCGCTCCCATGTTTCCTATCATCACAGTTGGTCCCTTCACCAAGTGGGGTATTGATTACACTACATACAACCCTCCTTCAGCAAGGGGGCATCGTTATATCATTGTAGCCGTAGACTACTTCATGAAGTGGGTTGAAGCTATGCCAACATTTAAATATGATGGGGAGACTGCGACTCTCTTTTTATTCAACCAGATAATAGCACGGTTCGGTGTCTTGAGAGAGATTGTCACTAACCATGGTAGTCACTTTCAGAACCAGATGATAACCAAGTTAACATCAAATCTTGGGTTGCGGAAAGAAAATTCGTCACCCTACTACCCCCAAGCAAATGGTTAGGTGGAAGCTATAAATAAATCTCTTAATACCATCCTACAACAAACGATCAACTCAGCCAAGTCAAATTGGCATTTGACGTTATACTTGACATTATGGGCTTACCGAATGTATGTTAAGACTGCAATCAGTTTCTCACCTTTTCAACTTGTTTACGGGCTAGAAGCAGTATTGCCTATCGAATGTTAGATCCCGTCCCTAAAGTTGGCAGTACAGTTATTGCCAGACACTTATCTACTTGAAGAACGGTTATTATACCTTGAGCGACTCAATGAGCAGCGTCGTGATGTAGCCCTCGCCAATGAGGCTCACAAACATAAATTCAAGTCTCAGTATGATCGGTCCGTTCATCCTCAGAGTTTCTATGAAGGAGACCTTGTCCTGGTCTATCACCAAGATAAGGACCCCCTGGGGAAAGGAAAATTCAAACCCATGTGGTTCGGACCTTTCATCATAAAAGAGGTTCTAAAAAAGGGTGCTTATCGTCTGGTCGACTTTGAGGGAAATTCTTTGGCGGAGCCTAGAAATGGGCTCTACCTCAAAAAGTTTACTCATAGGTAGGTCACCTTGGGTAGCTTTTTGTAACATATGTCTAGTCTTTGTACTATTAATTTCTAGTTTATTTTAGTATTATGGACTTATCATTTTTTATGTTATCTTTTGTCACTATGGCATATGTCAAGTGAATCAGAGGTGTTCATTGGGTATGCAGATGATGCTAGCTGGCACACTCAGAGGCTTGCCTCCGCAGCTTGGGTAATTTTTACACCTCGAGGCCAGTTATTATCTTCCGGAGGTATATGCTCAGGTGACACCACAAACAATGTCTTCAAGTACAATGCAGTTATTGAGTTTCTTCGTGACGCCCTGTCATTTGGTATCTCTTATCTCCGGGTCTATTTAGATGCTCAGCTGGTTGTGTCTCAGTTAAATAGAGTCTACCATGTTCATGATCTGACTTTACACCGACGATTCATTAGGGTACGTCTCTTAGAACGAATCTTTGATTATATTACATATTTTCATGTTCCTAGGAGATTAAACCAAATTACAGATACTCTAGCTAATCAAATTTTAGACTGGTATCTCGCACACATATAAAAAGACTTACACATAAACATGTAAATACATTTTTAAAGGAAAATATGATCCATAAGACACAAAAAGACATAAAAATCCATATATAATCTCATAATCATCAGAGTACATTGGTGGATGCAAGTGCCTCAAAAGTATGACCAGTAACAAGTCATGGCGTTTATGCCCCCAAACAATATATACAAGTAGTGCTCTCAGCACGTGAAAAGTATAGACTAACTAAGGTCAGGGCCTGTGGGCCCTGTTGTAATGATCAACAATGTTTTCCAAACGCTGAAATAGTCGGACCCACATCCATGGTGCCCCCACTACATGAGGCTGCATAGATGGTGGAAGATCCTCAATCTATACCATAGGGACTGTGTGGGTGAGTGAGGTAAAGTTTCTCTCAACTCGTCTCAAAACCCTCTCAACCTCACCAGTGGAAAGCTCTCCTATTGTTGCTGGTCCTACTGTGGTGGCAGGTGCAACCCCTGGTCGAGGACGACGCCTGTTCCTCGCTTAATCCACAGGTCACACTGGTCCCACATATGCACATAATAGACACATATTTGTCAAATACTCTAGTATAAAAAAAAATGATATATAAAAAAACAACATAAATATGACATATGTTTCACAAAAAACAAAAAAAAATGATGCCAACTTACCCATCTCTCTTCTCTCCTTTCCAGGAGGTACCGGTATTTCAGGGTCTCTTGTGAAATCAATCCCAGCATAAGGGTAATCCTCTATGACTGGGATATGTCGTGACAACCAAGCAAAGAAATCATCATCAAAGGACTCATTGGTCCTTCCACCACCCTATCGTGGCAGTAACACTGCCCATCTACAAACCGCAGGAAGAGAGGCTTGATGTCCTCATACCACCACTCAAGGACTGAAGCTAGGAACTCTTTCAAAGAAGAAAGAGCATAAAATCATCCCGAACCCAAAGTTCCTCTGCATCCACGACCGACAGTCTATCATCTACCTCTTCATACAATATAGCAGTGTAGTGCTCCAGTCAAATATCTGTGCATTTAAGAACTGGACTGCACAGTTCATCTGTGCACGAGACGCATGATGTAGAGCCACAGAACCAATCATCCACCCAATAAGCAACGCAATCGCCTGCAGTGATAAATCCATGATCTTTCTTATGGGCACCTGTGAGCTCGATCGTTCTGTACCAGCCTCACAATAAAGTCCTATCAATTCTGATATGTTATGAGGCCCCGAAGGAAATGTCCAGAAATTGACTGGTTCCCCTCTCCTGGAGAGGCTAGCCAAAAAATATATGTCCTCTATAGTAGGCACTAGTGACTGCCCCTCTAACATAAAGGCCTCTGCATCCCGATGCCAATAATCAACCAAGGCATTCAGTAGCCTAGGTTGTGCCCACATAAAAGGACATAGGAAGAACTTGAGCAGCCCATATTGCATTAAAGCAACAACAACATTGGGGTCTTCCCTGACCAACTCACTAATCTCCTCATGCTCATATTCCCTCTAGTGAACATACATCCTACAAAACACCAAGTTCAGGAGGGTTAACCCTTTCTTTTTTAAATTTTTTTCATTAAATAAAGGGTCCACGTGAGATGTAATGATGACAGTCGTGTGTACACGCGTGCAGTTTTTCCTCTGCCCGAGTGTACACGCGGCCTGTCATAAGACATCCCACATGGACCTAGGGACAACCTTTTGAAGGTCAACGGCCCCCCAAAAATTGAAAATAAAATCATAAATAAAGATTTAAATTGCAAGAGGAGAGAGTTTATACTTACTTGGTCCAGATGGATGGTCGTTTCGTCCACTGTAGCTCCCGGAATCACCACTTTTATCAAAGGGGGTTTTTTTCTCCAGAGTCGATTTCTAAATCAGCAATGGTGATAATGAGCTGCCAGCTTCTATTTATAGACTTTTTGGCCCCTTTTTGTCATTTTTTTGGCCCCCCTTATCATTTTCTTTAAATTGAAAACCATTTAGAGTGATTCAGGAGTTGCATTGGAAGGTTATGATCGGGTATCAGGAAATTTTTTTGGATATTTGGGTCACTTTTAACGGTCCGTGGGAAAAACCTTAGATGATCAACTTGAGCATATGGGTTAGGTTTCCACCCTGACTTTTTTATCTCGTTGTCTTTATCCCTTTGCCATAGGATCGATCCCATCAGGTTGCAACATGGAACCATCAATGTTGCTTTATAAGTGTCATGATTTGGTGGTAGATATTACCGAAAAATGGATGCCCTAGGTAGATCCTGTTTGTGTTATGGTGTCCATGCTGTCACTAATGAATGTAGGCTCAGGAGTCCTTTCTGTTTTTCCTAATTACGAGTTTGAGCCTCATTTGCATGATTCCTTTTCACTCTGGACCTCACCCTCGGGACTCCCAAAAACATAACGAGTCTTCGTTTAAACCCTTTTCAGACCCTCTAAACATGAAAACATTGTCGAGCAATCTTATGTCCTTTCATGCTCGTTAAAATGAAATTTGAAGTCATGTCTATCCAGCAGTAGTTTACCCCTTTTTCGGTCCGGATGGAAAACTATACGAACAAAGGTATACTCTAAGGAACTTCAGTTCTCTAGAAGAGTACTCTCAGGTATCATTTTAACCCTTTTTCGGGCCTGAGGGACTAAATGTACAAAAAAGGAACCCCCACGGAGTCCATAGTTAAGCTCTTTTCAGACTCCCTAAAATTGAAAAGATCATTGAGTGACCTTATTCTTTCACACTCATTAAAATGGTCCAAAAGAACATTCCTGACGAAGTCCATAGTTAATCTTTTTTCAGACTACTTAAAAATGAAAAAATGGCCAAGTGATCTTGTCTTTATCACACTCATTAAAATGGTTTTGAATAGATGTCTTTTCGGTGCTAGTTTACCCCTTTTTCGAACCGACTGGACTACCTTTGAAAAAGGTACCCCATTAGAGTCTCCTTTTAGGTTTTTCAAACTCTCTAAATATGAAAACCTGTCGAGCTTACCTTCTCTGGGCTCGTTAAACTCACATTGAAGGATGTTACCATTGTGTTTTTTATTAATCGCATTTACATACCTACGTCTTTGGCCTAATGCCGGCTCCATGTTTCTCTCAAATGAACCATATAAAGCATGACTTATATGCATGCCCTGTAGAACTTTGCCTCTGTGTCTTGACATCTTTGGCCCCTGGAGGATTTTTTCCGAGTGTCCTTACTTTGAACATCAGTCTTGTCCCTGTGCCTTGAACTTGTATGTTTGCAACACTCATTCCTCCTTTGTAATGTAACATTCTTTTATTCCTTTTCCAAAATTATTGAAAAAGACAAAAAAATCAAATATACCCCAAAAAGAGGAAGGGAAAAATATTGTCTTTATTAGCAGCATAATGAGTCACCCTTGGATAAATCACATCTATCCCTTTGTTCGTCAAACTCTGGGATTTAATATGACCTTAGGAAGTTGTTCTCGCTACATAAAGTTGTGTCCTCCTCCATTTGGTTATTCTTCCAAACATATGGATAGGTTGTGTTGCCTCCTGCCTCATAAACTTATGTTAATGCCATGCTGCCTGAGTCTCATCATTTGTCATGCTATTGTCCAAGGGAATTTTTTACCAAGCCTGAGCCAGCCCCTCTACAGTTTGTCTCTTGCCCTCATGCCCAGCCATCCTTAACATCCAATCAAGTCTTTGTTCGAAATCAATGAAGCCTTCAGTATGATCATCAATATTCTCTAGTCCATGACAGAGGATCCGTCTAAGACCTCTGGGTAGTGAAGTTGTACACTCATATTAAACTCCTACCTAAGTTTTGAAGATTTTGAAGTTGTTGCTCGAGATCTGAAGACCTCATCTCCAGCCATCAAGCCTTATCAACTTCTAGAAGATGGATATCCTACACGTATATCTTTTTGATTTTGAGATGTAGCTTCATTATGTATTTCTCGTGGCTACACTTTATATAGTTATATGACATGGATCTACAGTGTATTTGATTGGTAGCCATGATTTTATTTTATCCTGAGCATGGGTATGCCCACCTCGGTGAGACAATTATTATTTTTCAGACGACACCTCCCGATTTCTAGTCCCTAGGCTCACTTTTTCGGCACATTGGTGAAGATTGTTAATGTATTTTGGCCATCAAATGCTCTTCTAACCTCACACATTAGGGGGCATCTGTTATAACCCTAATTTTCACCTGACATGCTTACATGGCATCAGGCCATCTTAGATTCCTTCTTTGCCAAAACACTATTGAACAAATCTTCTTAAAAACCCCTTTTATAAAGGCCCACGCACCCTGCTACATTACTGCACGCGTGTACACGCTAGCTGACCCAAGACAGCCCGCGTGTACCTACAAAATCACGAAAAAATGAAAGTTGTTGACGGAACACACAACTTTGGGTAAGCTAACTAAACCTTTCAGCCATGCATGGTTGGACATTCGACCAAATACCTAGCTTCTTCTAGCCTATAAAACAAGGGTTAGGGGTCCCATTTGGAAGAGGAGAATCATACTAAAGAAACCATACCTGATTGAGCATTCCCTTTGTGCCAACCTTTATCCATCCTTGTGCAAAGAGAAGTATAGAGAAAAGTAGTTGGAAGATAGTGGAAGAAGAGCCTAGGACTAGGATCGAGGAGCAGTAGTCGACTTTATCATTGTAAGGTATCATTGTGAAGTTAATAAAAGAATTTGTTTTCCCATCCCGCCATATGAGATTGTCATTATTGGAATATCGATTGTATGATTGATTAAATCTCTAACCCATTAGTTCATAGATCAAATGCATGTGGAGTTCTTTGTTTGTCTTTAGTGAATGAAGGTCAGCATTGGGAGGAGAGTTGTAGTAAAATAATGACCAAGCACAAAAAGAGTTCGACATCAAACACAAAGAATAAGGTACGTCAACTTAATCTCTTGAGCCTTGTATTTACATATGATTAATGGGGGTATAGGCATGGAATGATGGTAAAAAGTAAGAATCTTTAGGTCATTTCTACATGCATGATAAAACCCTTAGTGCTAGTCCGTAGGAGGGATTTCCCACCCACAAAAAGGCCCGACATCTAGTTCATTGAGATGGATTCCCATGGACTGTCAAGAGTAGGAAGAGGGGTGTATAGGCCCTATTTCTTAGTGGTCGATTTGGAAATAGCGTAGGCAGTGTACGATCTGATATACTTGCTGACCTCTTGTCGAAGTTTCGGCCAGTAGAAATATGTATGTAGCATCGCCACTATCTTTTTGATGCCGAAGTGTCCTGCCACCCGACTGTAGTGGGCTTCCCAGATCATCTTCTCTAGCTCACTTGATGGAACACAGATATGGCCTAGACGACACAACTACCCATTCTGAAGATGAAAACTATTGACAACTATGTTTGCACTCAACATTTGGTAGGCGGTGGCGAATTCTGGGTATGTCTCATAGAGTTTGGTCCATCCATAGGTCTAATGGTCGCATGAGTCTAGAATCATGGTGAGTGCCACGACTGGCGGTCTACTGAGGCAATCAACAATGCGATTGGTGCTTCTTGTTTTATACTTGATGTTGAGGTGGAATTGATGCAAGTATGTGGACCACTTTTGATGGCGATCATTCTGCAATTTTCCTTGTGTCTGCATGAACTACAGTGGCTTATGATCAGTGTGGATGATTTTCTCCTTCCCAAGAATGTAATGTCTCCACTGGCAGTAGGCTTGCACAATGGAGTACATTTATTTTTTATAAGTAGGGTACTTACGGAAAACATTTGATAGTGTCTCACTACGATAGGCCACAGGGTGGTCATGCTGAGTGAGAACGGTGCCCACCACATAGTCTGAAGCATTTGTCTCGATCTCAAAGGGTTTTCGTAGTTCTAGTAGTGAAAGTAATGGGGCTTAGCACAAGCATTGCTTCAAATAATCGAACGCTTGTAGTTGGGACCGGCCCCACAAAAATTTTTCCTTACCACCACCCTTGGTTATTTGGCTAAGGGCCCATGCAATATGGGAGAATCTCAACACAAACCTGCGATAGAAATTGGCAAGGCCCAAGAATATTTGAAGCTCAGTGAGTGTGGTTGGGGCTGGCCAGTCACAGATGACTTGGATCTTGGATGGATCCACATGTATGCCATGCTGATCAATTGTGTATCCCAGGTAATGGAACTTGTCCATGCCGAAGGAGAATTTTTCCAAGTTGACATATAACTTGTGTTGTCGCAAGGTGTGCAGAACCTACTGAATATGTTGCAAATGTTTGGACCAAGTCTTGCTATAAATGAGAATGTCATCCAGATACACCACTACAAAATTATTGGTGAAAGGTCGTAGGATATCATCCATCATCCTCATGAAAGTGGCTGGAGCATTTGTCAAACCAAAGGGCATGACCAACCATTCAAAAAGGCCTTCCTTTGACTTGAAGGCGGTTTTCCATACATCTGTTTGTTCTATCGGGACCTAGTGGTAGCCATACTTTAGATCAATCTTACTAAAGTATTTGTTCCCAATGAGTTGATCAAGGAGGTCATCAATTTGGGGAATCGGGTACCAGTTTCTCACTGTGATTTTATTTAGAGCCCGATAATCAATGTAGAGTCGCCATGTTCCATCTTTCTTCTGTACCAACATGATTGGGCTCCCAAAAGGTGATGAGCTAGGATGGATGTGCCCCTTGTGGAGTAGTTCTTGGATCTATCGCTTGATATCCTCATTCTCTAACAGAGAGTGACGATAAACCGACCCATTGGGAAGCAGTGCACCGAGGGTCAAATCAATGGGGTGCTTGACCTGGAAGTACAGAGGTACCCCGGTAGGTGAGGAGAAGATATCTAAGTATTCTTCCATGACCTTATCTCCTTGCTTCTGCTGTGTGGAGAAGTCGGTTGCAGAGACCCTAGATGTGGTTGTGATCTTTCGCTTATTCTGAGAGCAAATCATGAAGAAGAAAAACTTCCCCGTCTGATAGATGACCTTCCTGCATTGCTTAGAAGAGATCAAGGAAATAGCACTAGGTGGGACTGCCTTGGGTATCCTGTATAGTTTCCTATTCAAAGTAACAATAACACTACAAGGCCTAGACTCATATACAACATGATGTTTCCATAAATAATTTTGGCCCAAAAGAACATCACAAACTTTGAGAGGAGCGACATCACACAATACCTCGTCTTTGAGGGGCTTGATGTCGTACAACAGTCGACACTGTTGGCTAATGCGGAGATTGCTTCCTTGGCTGAGCCATACAATGGTGTAGGGTTGTGGATGTGATTTTGTTGGCAGGGCCAGCCGCTTGATGACCTCTACTAAGATGAGGTTCTTCTGTCTACCGCTATCCATGATGAAGTGCAGCGGGGTGCCTTTTACACACATCTGTGAATGGAAGAGGCATTCTCCTTCTTCTGGATCGTCTGGTTCACCAGGATGGAGCTTGGTGGTAGAAATAGTGGCATTAGGTTCCACATCAATGATCCATATTCCCCTTTCTGGTTCTAGCTCAGAGTCTGAACCCACATCTAATTCAGAGGCTTTCACTTTGGCCACCAATGACTTCTTTGAGCGGCAGTCAACAGTGTTATGCCAAGGGATCTTATGGAAGTCGCACCACTTACCATTATCTTTATTTATCTTTCCGATGTCCTAATTTTCTTGTGGCTTGGACTGGTTTTCCTAATACTGTCCATATTTTCTCTAGCTTTTTTTCTGTGGGTTTGGGCCTCCCTTTCCTAGCTTTTGTTGTGAGGGGTTCCCAGGCCCGAATTGTCGCATCTTTTGTTTGAGATTCTGCTCGATTTTGATGACATATCGATAGGTTGTAACCAAGGATGAGATGTCCAAAAATTCCATTTCGGTATGGATGTATCTATGCAGAGCGTTGCGATACTTGAACACCAGATGTCACTCTGAATCTTTGATACCCAGCTTGGTGCGCAAGGTTTGAAAGGTATTCATGAAATCTGACACTGCTTGGTCTCTTTCTTGTCGCAGTGTGGTCCATTTGGTATACAAGTCGCCATAACTTCAAACAGGTTAGTATTGGTCCTTAATAGCATCCTTGAAGGAATCCCAGGTGACTGTGACTATAAATAGTGAGGTTTCCTCTGTTTCCTTTTTCTCACAGAAAGTTTCCCACCAATCTTTGATGTGGGGAATGACTTTGAGGAGCGCAAAAGTAATCCTTTCTCTATTCAAAAAGTTATGGATAGAAAGTAACCTTATAGTGCATTCAACCACTTGTCTACAACATCTGCATCTATCTGACCTTAAAATATAGGAATATAGAAGTTTATTTGTACCTTGAAGGGGGTGGCGCCTCCGCTCGAAGAAGATGTATTGCATGTTGGTAGTCGTCAAAGGATTTGCGTGAAACTATCCATCATCTCATTCCTTTGTTGCATGAGGACTTCCTCAATCAACAACTTGAAAGGATCTCCTATCTCGTCATCTTTCTTTTCTCCTGCCATGAGAGGTCGCTTGGGTGTGTCAGATATTTTTTCCTCAAGAGAAACAAGCTCCATACCCAACTCTTTGTACTCCGACCTTGTTGGGGACATGCATTAAGACGACAAGGAGTAGACCGCTCTGATACCACTGATTCATATTTTATGAGTAGAAAGAAATGACTATAGATTATTAACAGGTGCTTAACACAAAATAATAGAGATATAGTAAAACTATTTTTCTATTCAATAAGGAAATAAACTGAAACTGTAAAATGCAGGGAAAACAAGCTTGTTGGAATGATGGTGGCTTATCTCTGAGAAGAGATGTGACGACTACACTCATTCACAAGAAGATGATTACAATGAGGCTCTGAAGGCCTTTTTACAATAAACAGGAATTCCAAAAACATTCTACATCCAAAAACCTAAACCTAGGAGGTCAAGCGCCAAAAGTCATGTGGGCCTCGTTTGGGTAAGTTAGTACATCAACTTCCCGGGGTCGTAACGTTTGCATACGATCTCCGTTTTAGGCATATGATAGCATGTTGGAAAGGTATCATCGAGGAGATTCATTTTGGGGGCTCAATCATCCCTTCGAATATCATTAAGAATATCGATCCTGAAAAACCTTCATTTAGAATGTTAGGGTCGCAACCCACAGATCGGTAGAACAATATATTCGGATGTAATAAATGTAAATATTAATAAAGCCTTGTAATAAAATAGAATAAGTCGAATGTAAGAAGACCTAATAGAAGCTTCTGCTTCTAGAAGGATCTTCCTCTAGATGCTTCTTTTGATAGACATATTTAGTATAAATAGGAGCTGAGGGTATGAGAACCCTAGCTTGGAGATTATTGTAATAGAGCTCTTCTTGACTGGAGGTTTCCTCCTTGAAGAGGATCGTGAACATTACTCTCAGAATCAAAGTGTTATTTCTATTGTTATTCTCATATCATTTCAGTTTTATTGTGATGATTGTTCTGGTTATATTGCTATTATTCTTCCATTTCTAGCATTTTATTTATGTTTTGCATACTTTTTATATCTAGTATATTACAAGTGGTATCAGAGCACTTTCCTTGGCAAAAATTGTGGGTAAATTTTTTTCCAGGGTAGAGATGTATTTTGGCATATTTAAGCCACAAAGATCTGTCATTACACGCATAAACTCACGGTTCAGGGATTCATACATGTCAGAAATAGAAGTGGTTCTTAAGTGCACATCTGTTGGCCACCCTTGTAACCCATGTTGGTACCCCTTCGAGTGGTAGCACATCAGACAGCACACGGATCGGCCTAGATTTCCTAAAGCCCTCTTTAGATAAACTAATCGTCTACCTGACTTCTATAGTACCACCTA
>JASDQU010197046.1:5626-19535 GCA_032191745.1 Picea mariana | reverse complement strand
TCCCCTATCACGATTTCGACACTCACGATGTCGAACAACTTGTTTTACTGACACACAAATCTCGATATGATGAAACTCTGACACACACGCGAGTTTGACTTTTCAACTCCTTCACTCCATTGGTGTTTCAAGCTTCATGATATCACGAATCCTAATGCATAGGTTTCGAGACTTCTCACTGCAAAACCCCGAAATGGTGTGCCACCTGTCCACTCGCCGACTCCACTAGACCCACACGGTTCCTTTGGCTTTCGGGATATCGTGTATCATGATTTCACGATTTCTGTTGCACTATTTACGGAGTTCAACCCACGAAACTCCAATATGCCAATTCACGAGTAAATCAGATGGCCCTTGTGGCTTGGATCTATGGTCCTGCCTCTCCTGAGATTTGAACTCTTCGTTGCTTTCACCATAACTCTCCTGCTTCTCTGTGAGATCTAATGGCTCACAGAAATTTGCAAATTCTTCTCGGAGAATTCCGACCATCCATTCCTTTCCTATGAGAATCTCTGCACAACTGACCAAGGCGTTTCTCTCCATGAAACTCATCCTTTTGCATGCAAACTTGCGACGTCTCTTACAGACTTCAAGGCACAACTTTTCTACATTGTCTTGCAACAATTCCGAAGGTCTTATCCTTCCTAAGATTTTCCCAAATCTGAATCTTTCAGGAAACCTTGCACGCACTCCTTGCGACAGCTTTCAAACACTTCCTAAGTGTTGAAATCTTTTGACTCTGCGCACGCCTGTAGCAGTAGTCTCTCAATGCTTTGCTCAGACTTGCAACTTTGAGATTTCACTCGGCCTGCGAACTCCTTGCACGGCTCCTATGCCTGTCTGCACTTCTACGGAAATGAGGACAAAAGTAAACCTATCTGAGCTTCATAGACACAATCCTGAATTCTTGTCGACGCACTCCTTGCAGACACTTCAACTACACTCCTTGCAGGAATTTTTACTCAGATAGAGAAACAATTGAAACTCATTCCATTATCCTTTTCCTCTTAGATTTCACACTCAAACCATGAAATCATATACACAACATATAAAGCAAATGTATAACAGGAAGCAAACATTCATGAGCATATCATTTAGCATCAATCCACAGAGAAAACACAAAACCATGAATTTGAATCAAACTCTTCTATTAACTCAAATATCTGTACATGGGTGTTCTTACACATCTCTCTGCATGCTCTTGCTCCAATGCTTCTTCTAACTCTGATAATATTACAATAAACTATGAGGGTGTCTATATCCCATTCCCCTCTTGCGCTCTCAAACAATCTAATCTAGAATTACGTTCTATCTACCTGGATTAACTATTTTAAATGCTTTCTACCTACTAAGGATGAGAGAAAATCACTCAAGGTCCATTTACATATACAAGTTCGCTCCCACTTAAATGACTTCATTTAATATGGCGCATCAACTTCAAGGTAATTTCAAAATTTTTTGCTAGCTTGTCCAGTTGTCTTTTGCTTCGCGCTAGCTCGCTTGATGTGTTGGCGATGCTCCTGCATCACCCGACGGTAGTCGTTCGGTTGTCAACACAGCATCCACTGCTGTCTGTCGTACTATGGCCCGCCATCGTGGCTACACCCCCATACACTGCTCCAGGAAAGTCTCATCCTAGATACGAGACCATATGCCCTCAGGCACATCTTGTAACACCATCTCTAGACAACAGCGTATGTCCTCAAAATCAGCTCTGACAGCCGCCAGAGGAGCATGTGATGGCCCAGCACTAGGGTCATCAAACCAACACCTCCTCACTGCCCTCTCAGGATCAGCTGGTGCACCGCAACGTCCTCACACCGACATCTCTCTCCCTGCGGCAGTCTCTCTAGCCCTCTCTACAACTCCACCTCACGCCTGCAAGGTGCCACATCTGCACATGCAAATAAACAATAGATAGTATCAACATCTATATCATATACATAAGGCATGCTATCTCAAAAAACACAAAACATATATATCAACATCATCAAATAAACATACCTTGGTGGTCGAAAACCTCCCCTGGAGGTAGTACCATGTCCAGATCATCCAGGAAGTCAACCCCGGCATAGGGGTACCGTAGTATCACCTATATCATCTGCCGCCATACCTACGTCGCCTCCACTATGAAGAAGTGGCCACCCTCACCACCACCATGGCGAAGCAACATGGTCGACCACCGCCTCAGTCGCGGCTCTCGTGCCCTCGATGCACCCAATAGAATCCTAGGGTGCAACATCGATAGCCTCTCCAGAAACCAAGCCACTAGGATGGACTCGAAGGTAAAATCCCCCGTATCTGTTTACTGACAATGGTCCAACTGCCCCACCATCCTCGCATGCAGCGTAAGCCCCCAAGTGAACTGCTTGCCATCCAACACTCTCCCCATCACCATCAGATGGCCCCCACTGATCCGCTGGGTCGCCAATGACCCATATACTCTCACAATCATCGTTGTTATACAACGATGCACTAGGGCATCTATCGACCCAATACTCACAACCATCTTGGACATAAAGTTCTAACCAGAACAGTATCTTCGGCCAACGGTCGCTAGGACTAAATCCCTCAGTAGCACTAAATCCGCCGGTAGGGGAACACCCTGAAACGGGAGACCAGTCAAGAAGTACACATCCTCCACCATAGTGAAGGGGATCTGCTCTCCTCGCACAAGGAAGCAGTGCAGCTCCGGACTCCACATTTGGATCAGGAACTGTAGGAGATACTCCTGCACCCGTATCAACGGGCACTCAAATAACTTTAGCAACCCACAGGCTTCCAAAGTCGCTCACACACCTGGCTCCTCAATAGCCATGACATCTCATAGCTGGGACCAATCTCGCTCTCACCACCCCACCAACATCGTGCAAACTGTCCACCTGCAATCACAACAAAGAGTCTTATATCAGCCCACGAGACCATCAACAACATCACAAAGATTAATTTTACACCAATCAACCTTGCCTCTCGGGCACGACTACTTCAACCCACAGGTGCACACACATGCACGCCTATTCACTACACAGGCATGCACATATGTGCACCTATTAGCTTCAAAGGTGTGGTCTCAGGCACGCCTGTTACCTACACAGGTGCACTCTCAAGTGCGGCTATTACCTACACAAGCGTGCATTGATGCGCACCTGTCCATGACACAGCCACACACAAATGCGCAGTTGTACAGCCGATAAGCACGCACATAGTGTGCGCCTTTTATTCCCTCACCAACACCTCCATGTGTGTCTATCTAGTGTGAAGGCACGCACATGTGCGTGCCTACTTCCAAATCGCCCATGCACATGGGGCCCACATCCACAAAATCCCTCTATACGTCCCTCCGTACAGACCTTGCCCAAAAAATGAAATTCTATTTCTATGCAGGAGGATCAAAACACCAACCTGAAGCTCACTAATCACCACTCAGATGCCTCGTCCTCCCCAAATCTCCAAATATCCTCTGAAAACTGCTTGTCTAGTCACTATCGCAACAGGTACAAATGAGGTGGCAATGTGGGCCCTACAGCTATATATAGGCCTTTTTCCCAAACTTCCACTCACCATTCCGGGAGCCCACAGTGTCCATTTCTTGATCCATCTTCAGCCACGGGATCAACATCCCATCATCTACATCACAACAGTCCCTAGGTCTCTTTTCATCCTAATCCCCCGGGGTGCCTTTTTTTCATACCCTGGTCAGGTACGCATGCACATATTCACGCTTATCAAAGACATGCTCATATCTTCGATTCTCTTCAGATATTGTTCACGTTAGGTATTTGGTTTTCATGTGTGCAGGTACTTGATCATCATACATCGGCGCAACCCCTTCAGGTATATACTCAGCATTGGCTTGTAGTCTTTCCCTCTGTATCGCACTTACATTTCCAGTCACACCCTCTGACATTTGCTTCTAGGATCCCCATTCTCAGCTTTGCAGTACCCACACCTCCATTTGCATCTTCGGTACTCTCACCCGGTAGCATTCTTACCCACATGAGTTGTCCCATTCATAGCACCTTTTGTCACTTCTGACACTCATGCTATTGTTTCAAAACCCTTTAGGGATGGGAGTCTCAATAGTCTTTCATCATGTCATGAATCAACCACATACTCCTCCTCCTCATTTTGCTAGCTTTCCCACATGGAATCCCAGATTATCTCTTCACGGTTCTATTTTTTTACTGCAGCTCCGTAGTATCATGAACCCTCAATTTCATCCACAATCAGTTTGCCCATCTGCAAATCTACCTTCATTTCACCTACCTCATACAGAAACTCACCAATGGGGCCCCCACCCTTCATCAGTTTTTCGAGCAAATTATACCCTACACGGGCCACCTATATCACACTAGGGCACTCGTTTCTGTATTTGTACACTTCTCCCCAATTATTTGTTATTTATTGTACAAATGCCTTTATTTCCAGTCGTTACATTCCCTTTTTGTCGTCACCTTTGGGTGACCTACTTTCCTTTTTTGGCCAACCGCAACCCATGTCACTCTTGGTTGGAGAACTACTTATCATCTACCCTTGCCGACATCATCCATATCTTCAGAGTACCCCACAAGCCACTTACCTATGCCCTCTAAATTTGTTCACCTTGTCCCGCCTCTGGCACAACTTATCCCCGGTCTTGTCATCCCCCTAACACTCGACCTCATTGAATAGTTGCGGCCAGTTTTTATCTCACACGTACTCCAACCAAGGGTCGTCTTGAGTTTTCCCACATCTTGACTTCATTCATGTACCTCCTCCACTTCTTCACCTCACCTAGTAGATTTCACGAAGCCCTTTTCTTCTGGGGGTCGCGTCCCCCTTTTTTTTCGACCTCAGCACAGTTTCCAGAAGGGTGATAATATCTTGATTCTCATTATCCACTCAATGAGAGATCTCAGACGACACAGGGTGAAACCCCATTACTCCTTGCTGTCGTTGACCCCCATAACATTTGACACCAACACTTTCTCATGTTACGGTGGGTCTTACTTTGCAACTATTTCAGTTAGTTCTTTCATTTGCCGAAGACCTTTGAACTTGGTGGGGATATCAATACCCACATAATCGTTGCTACTTATTACCGCGATCACTGCCTCGTATTCAGAGTATGTTCATTTACATAATTGTCTTCTGCCTTTATCATGACCACCCCCAAGGGCACTGCAGTTGTCTACACCAACACTTTAGTCATCTTTTTCAGAGTTACATGACACGAGCATGGGGCATGCCCGCCTTGTTTGTACACAATTTTCTATTTTTACACACCTCATGGAAGATCGGGTCCTACCGGTTCCTTTTTCCCTCCAACGGATCGCTATGGATGATCCCACTATTTCTCTCTCTTACAAAAACATTCTCAATAAAAGAAACATTGATGGATTTCGGCTATACGTATACTCCTAACCTCATCCATCAGGGGGCATCTGTTATCACTGAAATTCCATCCGCACATGGTTACAAGAACTCATCATCGTCAAATAGTGATGAAGTCATCCATGGACCTGAATTAATACCAAAACATTCAAAAAAGGTCAAAAAACTATACAAAGTAGTGAAAAATTGAAGAGCGTTATGTAGACATTGGGCGCGCGCGCATGTTCGAAACAGGAACGCAGAAATCGTGCACAGGCGCATGATGCGCGAGTGTTAGCGCAAAAAACTATGCACCTGCTAAACAACAAATTTATGAGAGTGGTCGGCCTCCCACCCACTTATGGTTCATCTCCCAAGTCGATTTGACCCTCAAATCAGGACTGGATCCGACTGGTGGGCTGGTCAAAGACCTAAGAATGCCCTAATTGGCCTCTTTTCACACTACAAAGAAGTTAAACAATAACCCAAATGAATGCTATAAAAAGCCATGGATTCACCTCATTTTCTCAAGGAATTCAAAGTAATGTTATGCTGCCTCTATTGTCTTGAGGACTCCATCCTTGTCAAGAGCATATTGGCACCATTGCATTGGACAATCCATCTCACCCATTGAGTGGATTTGTAAAGAGTTCCTTCATCATTTTTCATTTTTCTTTTGTTGTAAGAAGAACAAGCTAGTGGGGGTCCAAGAGCCCTATCTTGGAGGAAGAAGGGACTCATAGTCCCCTTTCTTCTTGGTGCTTTGTTTTCACTAATAGATCAACCTCAACATTGGTGACATGGGTCTTATGGTTCTTTTTGTTTCTATGTCCCTATGCTCATGAATTTGTTGTTATTGCATTTCTTAGTTTAATTCTTAATTGTAGTTTTTATTTTCTTTCCCTAACTCTTTTCCTTGCAGCTGTCCTGCTCAACAAACCCAATTGAGCTTGCAAGCACCTCTATTTTTCTCACCAAGGTGACGAAAGAGGCACAACACAGTCCAACCCATAAGAAAAGAAGGGTAACAAAAAGTTGAAGGACACTGGAAAATGGTGTGATTTCCACAAAATCCCCTAGCACAACACTAATGAATTTCGTTCAAAATATTCATTGGTGGGTGAGATCAAAGACAAAGTGTTGAGTCCACATTTAGAATATGATTCAAAAAATATTGGTACAAGATAAATCATTGAGGAAAACACCGCTATTACTTTCACGACCACAACAATTCAACTAGAAGAGCCAACATATCCTGAAGAGGGGGAGCTCATTTTTTATTCACAGATGTGGGTGAAGGGGACTCGACTGCATTTTTTTAAATACCCCGGCCGTTATGACTACATGCGATGCAAAGCAGTGCAATTTTATTTTATTTTTTTTTAAGTAGGAAGGCAATCAATAATGATAATTAATAAACACAACTTGACGACGAACACAAATTACGCATTCAAGAAACATACAAAAATGACCCAACATGCTAGCACATCATGCAATTAGATGAAACATGCGATAATCAATAGACAAATAAAAAAGATTACCCGCCCGACATAATCAAGACAACGCCTACAAGTTAAAAGACAACATCAACAACCCGACACATCGACTCGACGACCTGTAACTAGAAACCTCTACGATGCACAAAACCAATAACATTAATAGGTTGTAGAACCAAGTACCAACATCAATTACAATGAACAAAATCCCACATCGGGAAGCACAAGACTCCGACCAGGTTGTCATTCACATCTATCCATCAAGGCATGTAATGATCCCCTCATCAAGAATCATGCCTTCACAAGCCGATAGGCATGACATTAACCATGGTGCAACATAACATATCTAGACCTTTAACCCAAGCTAAATCCTTCACGCTAGGAGACTGAATCATCTATCAATAAATACATGAAGACTATACCCAAGCACCCAATCAACAAGTCGACAAGACACAAGGTGACAACACTCAAATCTAAACTGTGTAGCCAATGGAAGGATTTCTAGTTCCTACAAGGAAAACATGTGTGGAGAAACAATTATGACCAACCACTATTTACAATTTGACTTAAGGCACAAGGCGCAAAGTAACCAATTAACTGTTAAACTATTAAGCGTTTTAGCTAATAAAACTACTAATCCCTCGACCATTAATATTGCGCAAGATAATAAACTATTACACCAATAAACCATTATGTATAACAAATCCTATTAATTCAACATTTATATCTCTATCTAACAAATGATAATTCTATTATTTTAAATAAAATCAAATAATTTTTTAAAACTTTTATATCATTTAATATTAATAAAAATTATTATTTTCTTTGTATAACAATCTACTTTATTTTCTTCAAAGTTGATTTCACTTTAAAGTATATGTTATTTGATGTACCTACTTAGACATGTTAGTTAATGTAATTAAGTGTATGTTAAAATATCTAATTAAAGTTCAATTATGAAGAAAAGTTTATGTGAAGTTAGTTCACCTTTGATAACGCAATATTATTTCATATGAACTAAACCTTGAAACATTGAAACTATAAACCAAACATTATGGTTGTAGAAGGGTTTACCTTTTTTAGTGCACAAGTCACTTAATCCTAGTAATATGCCTATGTTTTCTAGAACACAAATAAATTTGCTGCCTGTTGAATACATTATGAGGTTGTCCATTAAACATATTGCATTATGTCTATAAAAGTATGATATTGCTGACTATTAGTACATGATAACGTTGTCTAATAAATGAATGATATTGTTGTCCATTCAATGCATGAAATCTCTATCTATTAACACATGATATCTATGTCTATTTAACACATGATAATGTTGTCTAATAAATGAATGATATTGCTATCCAAATATATGATATGATATCGCTATCTAAATATATGATATCAGTGTGTAAATATATGATATGATTTCATTTTCTAAATATATGATATGATATCACTGTCTAAATATATGGTAATAGAAATCACATTGATAATAGTTGTAAACAAAATCACATTGATAATAGAAATCGCATTGGTAATAGTTGTAAACCAAATCACATTGATAATAAAAATCTCATTGATAGAAATCATTGTCTAGCATTGATAATAGTTTTCAACAAAATCACATTATTAATAGAAATCGCATTGGTAATAGTTGTAAACAAAATCACATTGATAATAGAAATCACATTGATATAAATCGTTGTCTATTAACACATGCTATATTTGTCTAACAATTATATTTTAAGGGAAAATCCCGGAGTTTAAATATGATATTTCTGTATACTCATATATATCATTGAGTTAAATAGGATATCATTGTGCATTATGATATTGTTGTTTAATATGATATCGCATGAGTAATATGATATCATTGTGCAATATGATATCATTGTGTAATATATATCGTTGTCAACGATCAAGTTGTTTTCCAGTAACAATTTTTTGTTACATCTATTGCTAAAAGTTATTGATAAATATATTGATAAATCTATTGACATCGTTGGGTAAATATGGGGTAATTCGCGTAGAAAATAATGGTGTAGATTCCGTGTAATGTGCCAAGAAAATCATGGCGTGGATGCTGGGTAATGTGCCAAGAAAATAGTGGTGTGAAGGTTGGGTAATATGAAAATTAATTAGCTATATAAAAAGAAAATCGAAGAGTAAAAATTCGCAGTGGTAAGTAATATAACACAAAGATTAGACACTGGTAAAACACAAAGATTAGACATTGGTAAAATGCAAAGTTTAGACATTGGTAGAACACAAAGATTAAAGATTTTACCAATCAAAACATAGTGGTACTCATTCACAGAAATGCAAAAATTAATCATTCAAAAATGAATCAATGCACAAGAAAGAAGAGCATTTAAATATCACTCTTAAAAACCAGAGTGAAGACAGTCGATTAGGCTTCTGGCCGACGTAGCCAAATGCGAAAGCTCTGAAGTTGTTGTCCCATGTGTGCTCCATCCAACTCCTACTTGCCGACTGATGTGACCTCACCGATACCTCCCACCCAACGCTAGGGGTACTCTTCTCCCCCCTAAGCCCCCCAAGTTGCAAAGGGGCCACACACACAATACCAAAGATTGATATCACTCAAATCGCCTCACAAGGTCGAGCTACCACTCATTACCTGATATGGGTATCCCAACTCCCACAATACAAAGTTCAGTCAAGATAAAATTTCAGCAGCGTAACATTACGCAAAAGGATGAGATCCATACTCCTCCTCCTCCATCCTTTTTATAGAGTTTTTAAGTAATCAATTTCCCAAATTCTCTTTAAATTCTCTTTTCATTTAATTAATTTAGAAAAACCTCCCCCGTACACATGTCGCCCGATCCCCTAGTTGCACCAAAAAATCAATTTCATTAATTAATTAAATATTTCTATTTCCCTCACCTCTATAATCGTTCCTAAAAGTGTTCCTAGGTGTCCCATTATTCCCTTACAATTATTAAATTACTTACACCTTACTTAATTCCTAGTTGAGTTCATAAATAGAAAGTTCCAAAGGCTAGATTCCTTACTAAGTTAGACAATCAACTTTTTATTTATGTTTTCTCTTTTTCCTTAAGTTTCCCATTTGTTTTAAGTTCCCCCCTTTTTCATTTTTAACTAAAAAAATCAAATTAGCAAGTGTAGATAAAACAACCATTTACCTGTTTTCCATTTTAATTAAAAATTAATATAGCAAGTGTAGATAAAAACAACCATTTACCCTCTTTTCTTTTTAACTAAAAATTACATTGGCAAATGTAGATAAAAACAACCATTACCCCCCTTTTTAAAAATTTAATTCTCCAATGTAATTTGTTTTTTTTTACTTTAACAAATAAAGTTTGAATTTCTTTACCCCCTTCTTGTTATATGTCTAGATATTTTTGTTTAGGGGTTCTTCTTAGATCTAGGTTTTACATTCACTAGGGTGGGTGACTTTATTTTTTGGGGAAAAAAATGTTTTTAAACTTTACTTATCATATCATTCATTTTAAGGTCGACTAGGTCATAAGGAGGCATAGTTTTCTAGGCACTAGGTTTATTCACTTACTATTTAAAATCGTGACGTTCCCTTCAGGATGCACTACGTGCTCCAAGGGTGCCACTCACCTCTTTCCTTTTTCTTTGTGTGACGTTCCCTTCAAAACGCACTACGTGCTCCAAGGGTGCCACTCACCTCTTTTTGTTTCTTTGCGCAATGTCCCCTCCAGGACGCACCACGTGCTTCAAGGGTGCCACTCACCTCTTCACTGAATTTCATAGATGTCAAACCCCTGGAGTCAATACTCTGCCAGGTGATCTTGTGGGAGACTAGGACCGCTAAGAAAGAAGGCCCCTACCTTATTGTGCGCCCCTTATAATCATCGTGAGTGACTATCACAATCTACCCCCACGACATCATGGTTCTTCTCGAAGTAGGTAATCATTAACCTACAATTTGTGCCACGATGGGAGTTCTAGTAGGTTGTGGCAGGGCTGCTGTTACACCTCTCCCTCAAAGTCTCTAGTTTTCATGCATGACCCCTCTACTCCAAATGTGAGTCTGGTCAGCAAGCTATCATTAGCTTGCATCCATCAATGAATCATGTCAGCAATAATAATCAATCATCGTAATATATAATCATACATACACATGTCACATCAACAACATTCAAACCCAATAGTCCACTCCCTGACTCGATCCAGAGTCCAAGGGGTTTCATCGATGCATCTACATTCTCAATGTCCAAACTCCTACACACTCAAGAGAACCCAGTCAATAGAACATGTCTATGTAAATATAACAAAATAGCATATCATCAAATCCATAATATCTCATAATCATAATCAAAATGACAAATAGTATAATAACCCAGATCATTTGAACGCAAGTGTCCTCAAATAATAAGTTCGCTCAGTGCACGCAAGAGCAGGATGTTACATACATACCCTCATGGTTTAAACTTTATCCCAAAGTTTCATAGTATATAAGTGTTGAAATAAGTGTATCACAGTATCATAAGTCCATCTTTCAAAAAAAAATGGAAACTACCGGTGCATATCATATGCGTCCTCCTAGGTCGCCGAGTGCGGACTATAGTTGTTCCACTAGACCTTGACCTAATCTACTATTCGACTTCATAGTTATTGAATGTGATGGTCCAAGATGTGGATTGGCTCAGCCATGAGTGCATTCTCATCAGATACCTGGAAGGAACTCATGTCAATAACATGTGTAGGATCACTAATATAATCTCTCAGAAAAGATACGTGAAAAACATCGTGCATATGCCTCAAAGAATTAGGCAAGGCTAGTCAATAATCCATGGGCCCTCTCTTTTCCACAATCTCACAGGATCCCATGAACCTAGGAGAGGGATTAACACCCTTTCCAAACTTGATCGAACTCTTATGCGGTTTCACCTGCAAGAAGACTTGATCACCAACTTCATAACTGCGATCGACATGATGCGCATCAACATAACTCTTCTTGTGATCTTGCACTTACTTAATCCTTTGTCTTATCATTTTCATTTGATATTCCATTTCTTGGATCACTTCCAGTCCCACCAGGACCCTATCCTCAAGCCGATCCCAACTCAAAGGCATTTGACACGGTCGCCCATAAAAAAACTAGAAAGGCGCCATCTTAATGGTGCTTTGATAACTGTTTTTATATGCAAATTATACCAGTGACAAGAACTCTTCCCAATGCTTTTGTTGTTCCATAATATACATACACAACATATCCTCCAATATTTGGTTTGTTTGTTTGGTTTGTCCATCTGTCTCTGGGTGATACATGGTACTAAAGTTAAGTTTGGTTCTCAAGGCCTCTTGAAAACTAGTCCAAAATCATCCAGTAAACACCGGTCCTCTATTGGATATAATAATCTTAGGCACATTATGCAACCTCACAATCTCGTTGATGAAAACTCTAACTATGTCAGGTTCCTGATACGTTGTACACATGGGAATAAAATGAGAACTCTTCATCAGAGTGTCGACTACCACAAAACTTGAGTCATGTCTCCTTGCCACCAGTGGCAATCCAACAATGAAATCCGTCAAAATTACCTCCCATTTCGATTCCGGAGTAGCATTTGGATGTAGTAATCCTACTAGATGTCTATGTTCAACCTTAACCTGTTGACATTCTATACATCTTGCCACATAGTTGACTATGTATGCCTTCATTCCTTTCTAGAAGAATAAGGTTTTAAGGTATGCCCTTATATTCATGACTCCAGGATGAGCCATGTACACTCCTCTATGAGCCTCATTTAGGATCAAAATCCTTAAATCGTCTTTGGTCGGTACATAAATTTGACTTTTCAATCTCATTAATTCGTCATTGTCCATAATAAATCCTTCAAAATTTGGTACCATCATTGTGTTTTGTCTGATAAAATCCTTGACATATTTGTACCAGTCATCATCGCACTGTAAAGTTAGAATATTTTCGCATAGATTCATTTGAAGAGGCATCAATGAAAATATCTGTGGTCTCTGACTCAACACATCAACCACTCTGTTCATTGTTCCCTTGATGTAAGTAATCTTGAAATCATACTCGCTAGGAAATTTAGACCAATGTCGGTGTCGTGCATTAAAGTCACTTTGCGTAAATTTGTGTTGTAGTCCACAGTGGTTCATTTTAGTTAAAATTTCCATCCAATCAGGCAATGTCTCCAAACTCTCAAGGCATAAACAATGGGTAACAACTCCAAATCGTGCGTCACATAGTTCTCCTCATTCCTTCTCAACTTTATCGAGATGTAAGCAATCACTCGACCATATTGCATCAAGACTCCACCTAAGCCTTCCTTGGATGCATCAATGGATACCAAGAAGTCTACATCCATGTCAGGGGCCTTTAGTATCAGTTTTGTTGACAACATCTCCTTGAGCCTTTGAAATTCCTCCACACATTTCTCGGTCCAAACCAACTTCTTGTTCTTCTTCTACAATTCCGTTTTTGGATTTTATATCTTCAAAAAACCCTCGACGAACTGTAGATAATATCCTGCTAAACCCATGAAGCTACGCATTTTAGGGACATTCATCAGTGTAGGCCATTCTATAATAGCCTTGACCTTTGTTGGATCCACAACAATACCTTTGTCAGAGATGACATGCCCTAAGTAGTGAATCTTCGATTGATAAAACGAGCATTTTGAAAATTTCCCATACAATTTGTTCTCTCGCAGACACTGTAGTACCATGAGTAAGTGCTCATCATACTCCTCCAACATCCCAGAGTAAATCAAAATATCGTCAATGAACACTTGGATGAACTTTTCCAAGTATTCGTGCAACACCCCATTCATCAAACTCATAAATACCCCTAGGGCATTTGTCATTCCAAACGGTAGAACAATAAAAGTGTAATGTCCAAACCTCATCTTAAAGGTGGTCTTAGTGATGTCGTCCTCTTTGATATGTAACTAGTGATACCCTGATCTTAAGTCAATCTTTGAAAACACCGTCGTGCCTTTCATTTGATTGAACAAATCATCAATCCTTGGCAATGGGTACTGATTTTTTATCGTTGCCTTGTTCAATTAACGGTAGTT